>JBCEWB010391845.1:1073-20749 GCA_039654565.1 Peronia peronii
CCCCCCCCCTCCCCCCCCCCCCCCCCCCCAACCACCAAAAAAAAAAATTGAAGCCTATCTTGTCATTCTTGAGTATGATATATGAATAAGATGATTGAAAGATTTGTAACTGCCATCTCCCCAGATGTACAGCAATCAGCCCCAGTACATGATACCAGGAGTAGTGGGTGGTCCATCTCCTCCAGGTCATCCCAGTATGTCTATGGCAGGTGTCACTGGCCCAATGCCATCCCAGAGCTACTCACAGACCCAGATGGCTCCATCTAGTCAGCAGTCATACCCAGGGTGAGCTTGCTCTGTCTCAGCAAGGTTGAACTTGGACACCGATATTGAGCCAGAAGCTGCTGCAATTCATGGCCTTTAGAAAAGTCACACAAAAAAAATGATGCTCAGATTTTGGATACTTCCTTCTGATCTCAAGGCATTAATTATACTGTCGTTCTGTGACATCCAGTTTTGTGCTGTGTTGTCTATTATTATTGGCTGACAGTAGGTGCTGACACTGAGTGCAAGGAGAAAGTCAGCTATAGATGTTGTACTGTGTACAGACTTACCTGTATCCACGCATTAAAAAATCTATTGCACCTTTATGTTACATAACATGGGGGGGGGAGGACTCTGCCACCTTATGATCCCACCTGGATAGGCACTCCCAAGGTCACATCCTCGCATGTGTGAGCCAGTACAAAATTTTGCTACTTTTAGTATGCGGTGATTTTTTTTTCCAGTATTTGCCTATGCTTCCTCCACGCAATATCTGCCCATTCATTATTATTTGAAACATTTTTTGTTGTGGCTGTGATTTTTTATTCAAAGATGTCCCTCTTTTTTTTTTTTTTTAGTGAAATCAAATCATATTATCTCAGATATCTTTTTTGATGTTATGTGAGTGTTGAACAGTTTAGAGTTTTGGAAGAAAAAAATTCTTCAAAAGTTATTTCATAAGTACTTTAATGTGGTTGAAATGAGGATTATGTATATTTATGTCATAAATGCCATAATTTTCATGTCATCTTTGTTTTCATCACAGACATGCTAGCCCAGCTCAGATGTCAAGTTACACATCTTTACCATCGGTTGGAGCAGTACCGTCCATGCCAGCTGTCAATGGAAGCCATGTTCCTGCACCTCCCCAGCATCAGTATGCAGGAGGTGGTGCTAACTACAGCCAAGCTCCAGCCCCTAACATGAGCATGTACCATTCTCCACCCCCGCAACAGCCACTGTTGTAATGTAACAGCAAGTTATCGAAACCTTTCCGAGTGTGTGTGAGCAAGGAATGACTGTATTTTCTAAAGAGCAGAAGTGTAGAGATGAGATCAGGTTAAATGGATTATTCTATATACATATCTGTGAATAGCACTGACAGAATTTCCTGCTTGTCATGTGATATATTTATGCTGTGGAATCTCACAACTTATCCAATTGCTTGCTTAAACAGGAAAAAAAATTCTGGATTGATTTACTAAATCACTATGTATCCATTTTTCCTTCTCGAATTTTAGTTTATGTAATTTCAAAGGAGCATTTTTACATTGATTTGAAAATCCAGTAAAACCTCTTAAATTGTAATAAAATGTTAGTACCCATGATAGTTTAGAGAAATGTTGATGATATAAACTCAGAATTTTCAGCCAGTCTTTTCACAAATATGATTTGGAATAATATGAGTTGAAGGATGGCAGGAGCATTGTTCTTATTTTATTGAGCACATACTATTGTTATGTTGAATGAAGATAAAACGTTTCAGTCATGACTGAACTTAATCGTGCTATGAAGACATTCCCTTTATTAAACATGTAGGCTACACTGAGCATATGCATACTAGACTATTGAATATGACACAGCTCTTGCACAGTGTTGAACAACTTTGCTTTCTTTTGTTCTGGATGCAGTGACCCTAAATATACCACTCTTGGCCTCAGTGTAATATTTTTCAACTTGTTATGCAAATTAGCAGATTAATGGTCATACCATTGTAAAATTATCATCATTCTTAGTGTAACTTTTGTTCCATAGATGAATCTTTTAATCAGCAAGAGAAATCTTACTTGAGATGTAGATGAGAAATTCCACACCCCGAGATGAATAGGCTTATGTGTAGATGTAAAGTTATTGTGCCCCTTGAATTATTGGGCGTGTAATTATGTGAGAAACTGTAACATACAGAATTTGTCTTGGCAATGTAGTCGTGACTGATGTGTGGTATGAATCAGTCCCAAATTGCAATCCCCTTGGTTGATTTTCTGCCTCATTCAGTTGTGGTGTTAGGAGAGACAGAGCCATGATGCAGTGGGGATTGCTTTTTTTACCAGCTCAGTCGCTTCTGTTTGCCAAACCCAAGGGTTATTGAACAAGCATTATAAAGAGAAAAAAAAATTCCCTTTCTATTTCTTTTTTTTGTTGTTGTTGTTTGAAGTATTGATCACAGAAAAATTTGAGAAAATTATTTTTAAAAAAGGAGAAATCATTTTCCTTACACATAAATTTCTCAAGCTGTATATTTCAAACCAAAAGGGCGATAGTTCCATGTATTTATCTGTTTCTACAATGCTTTTTCACCGATCATGTCTTGCAAAGGGAAGTAATTAGGCTGGTGAAAAACAGTCCCCAGTACTCCCCTTTGCTCAAGAATTGTTGAGCAGGCATTGTCAAGAAGGAATAAGTCACTTTTCCTCTTTTTATTGAAATGTTTATCACAGACACTGTTGACACAAATTATAATTGTAAGATAGTGCCACCTTTCTTTCTTATCTTTGAAATGTTGATCACAGAAAAATTTGAGAAAACTATTACAAAAAGGAAAAAAGCTTGTCATTACCACCATGAATAGTTTATGCAGTATTTTTGTTAAACAAAAGGTACAAAAGTGATTTTTTTTTCTCTCCTGGGTTCACATGACTGTGGTGTTTTTCTAAGGGAAGTAATTTGGCTGGTGAAAGTAGTCATCATTGTTTGTTCTTTTGTGTAATGCATTTCAAGCATCTTGTCTGCAGGATGCCCACCCCAGTGTTGCTCACAAATATTTTAATTGAGATTTAATCCTTTCAACATTGTGGTTGTAATGGTTAAAGCACCATAGTTACCATCAGTGAATCCCTGAATTCACGCATATTTCGCCAGTAAACTGTCAAACAGTCTTACGGATAGTTGATAGGAAGAACAGTTAATTTTTAATGATGGGAATGTTTTTCATGGCATGTTTTTTGTTTTTGTTTTTTTTAATAAACCTATTTCATTTTCAGGCAACACACCACTTTCATTATATTAGCAAACCCACATTCAAATGACAAGTGTGATAAATTTTATGTTTGATTAATTGGTTTTTGCATGTCAGAAATGTCATTTTTGTTTTGTTTTTGTTTTAAAATAGTTTTAAAATGTAATCTGTTATACTTGAATGGGATGGTGGAGAATTACCTTGAGACTTGGTGCTGAGTTGTGAGTTTATTTTCAAAGGATCCAGGCATGTACTAGATCTAGCCTAATGGTAGATCCAAAGACTTATGTATTATTTGTGTTCTATATTATCTTATCTGTATCCATGCATCAGTAGGAATGGAAAATGCAACAGCTCCATCACAAATGACATTGTTTTGCTCCAACTATTTTAGACTTCATGAGAAATGCAAAGTATTATTTTTGAACTAATCTGAAAGGAATCGGCATATAAATCCATATGAACTCCCTAAGTATATATGTATGCTATATTTGCGCATCGCATATTTCTTCAATTAATGCAGGAAGGAAGCATATCTTGCATGAGAGTTGCATGTGATATTAATTGTTGTTCTGTGATTGCTTCATGATTATCATATATCATTGTTCTTTAAGACCAATCTTTAATGTTGTTTCCTTGGCAAACACAGTGTTGTCAGAAACTATGAAATGCAGAAGTTTAGAAAACTAGCAAGAATTATGCAACATATAATCCAGTCAGTGACAAACAACTTGTAGGAAATATTTTATTTTTTATTAACTCCTGCAATTCATAGCTGTCAGTTTTCCAGAATGACATGAATGTCAGTGCAGTAGATTTGCTTTGTGCTGCTTTTTTGTGGTTAGGAAAATGTTTTAAGCCTCTCTAATGATCTTGTGTCAGTGAGAGGCTGCAGAAGGGACAGTTGTAAGTGAATTGGTCACATTTCAGTGCATTTAGTATGATATAGTGTACTTACCTTTTATTCACAGCATACTTGGCCAAAACTCATATTAAATTGCAACTGAGTTGCATCTGCTTGAACCAGAGTAATTAAATGTGGCTCATTTATGTAATAAAAATCATCTTTGTGATTTCCTTTTCCCTGCAAGCTGTGCTGAGGGTGTGTCGACGTGAATGGTGAATCTCATTTTTTCACCTCATGATTGAACATATAGACCTACCAGTTGTAATTTGTGGTCACACGCTTCCTCATGCAATTTAACCAGAAAATTCTGAATTGGAGGAAGGTGGGGGTAGGGCTTACACTTTACTTTGAAATCTTAGCCAATCACCACAAATGCACCCTCATGGAAAAGTTTGTTCTGGGAAGTTACAATTGTAATGGTTATGAATCTTAAGCTTGTTTTGTGTGGTGAAGAATGATGGCTGTGACCTCAAGAAATAGATGTGAGTTTGTGAGTACATCACAAAGATTAGTTTGAAATAGATCTGGGGAAGGTACTGAAATGACAAGAGGGACCAAGTGAAGCACATGGTCAGCGAAGGGATAGATTGTTATCTGCCACTATTAATTTTAGGCCTGGGAGGAGTTGGTAGTGAAATGACAAAGATGCAGTGGCAGCCAATGTGTTGGTCTGCCAAATTGGTATGGTGACAAGTTGGTCAGGACAAAAACTGCACTTTAATGGCTTTTTTACAGGGTGAGATTTAAATTGATTCTCAGTGCAAAAAGAACAAGGCATTTTGAGACAGAGGTGTGGAAGTTGAGATTAAGGTGTCGATTTATAATGGAAGCTTGCCAGGCTTCCGTGTGGAGGAAACATTTCAAATATTTTGAAAACTTCGTTTCTTGTGTGTTTTGTTTTTATTCATAGACGAAAAAGGTAATAGATTTTCTCTCTGGGTCTGATATATATAGTATATATAGTCCCATGCATTCCGAAGTCTGATCCTTAGGAACATCTTGTGATGTATTGAACAAGACTGTATATATAAAGGTGTAAATGGAGTTGTATATTAGCTATGTTATGTGAAGAATGTTTTCTTGCAGACAGTGCTGATTTTGAGCAATGAAATGCATGCATAAACCTTTATTTTGTGGCTCATTGGAAAGGACTTATGTACATGTATATTGGAAAAGTTGATGTCTGATTTTGTCAGGATGATCAGGAGGTCTGTGCAGTTATCAGAGTTCTGAGTCTTAGGCGAATGTTGTCATTGTGATAGTTTGGTCTCGTATGGTTTCTTTTTTTTCAGTTTTGCCATGGGATGATTTATAACGTGTGTGACTCCCTTAAGCTATTGATTCTCAGAATTTCAGTCTTTAGTCAGGAAATAATCTATGTGTGATCTCTATATGTTTTCAACTTGTAAGTAACTGACACTTTTTCTCAATTAGTTAGATACCTTTTGTTATTTTGGTGTCCAAAGAATTTGTATCAGTCATTGTCCAAGAACATAACATCCATGTAAGTCTCTAAACATGTAGGTCCGGAAAATCGGGTCATGACGTTTTTGGCTGTATTAAAGGTTTTCCTCACCTCCTATATAAATATCAAATCCATGGAACCAATGAAAGTTACACTTTTTGTCACGTGATCTAAACGCACGATTCATGATTTGACTTCGATTTATTAAGTTTTTTGTCTCTCCTGTAAAATTTGCCTCTGCGGACTTATGTGTTTAGAGACTTACAGGGACGATAAGTAGTTTGATCTGTCAAAATAGGTATCATGATATTCAGAATAATAAACAATGAATATGAGAAAAAAGAGGATTTAGTTTGTCCAAGGAAATGTATGTTTAACTGCAAATAGCAAGTGATTACCAAGGGAGAACTTAGTACTTTGGTAAGTACTTGCAAAAGTTTCTTGTTTTGACTCCAGTGCAAAGTCTTTGAATAGATGTTATTGAGTGGGTCCAGTCTGGCTGCTGTGGCATGTGAGAATGCATATGGTATATATAATATGATTACTAGGACAACTTCACTGAGTGTGTGTACAGTGTATTTTTGCAATGTCTTTGACCCTTTATGTAATATGTATACAGGCATCTAATTACTTCTTGGACATTTTTATAATACCAGATGTGTATGTACAACTACATGTATATTGTTTCAGTTTTATTGATGATTGCATCTTTAAATCTACATCATTTAATGTGGATTGAATAAATATTGTCCAAATAGATCGCTTTTGTGTAGTTTGTTAAAAGCATGCACACAAAATAAATATATGTCTTTTATTTTTTCTTATTAAATTGTTTTTGATTCCAAGATCAAACCCAGCCAATACATGGCTTGGTTATTCATTCAAGACTTAAGTCATCATGTAAGACAAATCAGTTCTGTAATGATGGGCTATGATTTCTTCTTGTTTTTTTCAGAAAAGCATATATTTAAAGAGGCCAGGATATTTTTTTAGAATGTATTTCAATTCATGTTGGTGAGTCATCTTCATTTGCCTTCCTTGAGCATATGGGATCTGTAATGATATACATGTACGAGAAATCCATTTCGCTCAGGACTGAATCAGGCTGAGATATTGGCCGATGAGTTGGATTACACAGTGGAAATAACTGAACAATGAGCCAACAGATGTTGGATAATCATGTTGAGCGCTAATGTAGGCGTGACCCTGCTAATGTACTGTTAAACCCAAACTCAAACCTAAACCCAAGTGTTGGCACCTGTCAGACTTGAAGGACAGTGCTGTCGCGCCGTTTAGATTTTTCTTTTTTTAACTCAATTTAGTCTTTGCATCCTGCATTAGCCTATAAAGCGACTCCTTAGACTGGTTGAGATCTTTGTGGCATAGCCAGCCTTCTTCCAATACAGGGGCTCAGAGGCCATGATTTCTTATCTATTGGGTTCAAATTACAAGGGCTTTAAAACCATTTTGCTGACAACTGGTCATGTGTATAGTATAGCTAATGATGGTATTCTGTCAAGGCATATGAATACATGTAGTAGGTACACAAACGATGAAATAAGCAAAATGAAAGGGACATTTGTACATTTATGCAGTGCTAAAATTGTACATATTGGCAGTGCTTTAAATCTAAACCTGTGGGTAGAAAGTGCTGAAATGAGGATTCTCTATGATGAACTTGTGAGTGTTTAACAGTGATATTATTTAAACAAGGTGTGACTCAACTGTGTGCTGTTTGGAAGGGAATTCCATTATAAAATGTTGATTATATTGACTGCGTGCAGCGGTCGAGGGGCTGGCGACTGCTGCTTGGTGAAAGCCAAATGTCAAGGGTTCGAATCCCATGATAGGGTTGGGAAAGATTCAGAATTTACTGTCTTTTTTTAAGTGACTGAACTGTTCCTTATCTTCTTGGGTAGGAAAGCCCGATATCTAGCCTTCTTGGATAAGGGCAAATATATTTGGAGGTCCCGTGTGCGCTGTGCACACCAGAGAATTCTTAGCATTTCACAATGAGGTGAACAGTAGGCGGAGATGCCGATATACGGGCAGAATTTCAAATCCCAAATTTCTACCCAAAAATTTCATCAAACTGAGCACACGCTTAAAGCTAAGATAATCCTACTTTCCAAGGATTGAAAGACTACATGCATAACAATATACATGTAATTGCTCTTACTGGCTGTTTAACACTTTCTGGGTTAAAACGTTTGTATATAAAAGTGAACAATATTACAAGGGACAATGGCAAAACGTCCAAAGCACATGCACACTTGCCTAAACTAGATATTTAAGATTGCATAGTATAAAACACAAAATACATTGATCAGTTACAATGTTTTAGCCAATACGGTTCCTCTGCATGAAGCGCATGAGGAGTTTACCCGTTAGTTTTTTTAATTTAAAAAAAAAAAAAAATTCTCTGACATCATCATGGAATACATTTTAACGTTTGAGTATTTGTAGACTTACATGAAAGGTAACTTGGGGACAATGGTGGCAGTACAAGAACGGTAATATTTGCAGTCGTGAACTATTATGAAAATAAAGAAATGTCTGAACAACACCAGTTTTCATTTTTTTTTTTTTTCTGTTTGTGGTCAGCGTAATATTTCATACACATAATAATACATTTACTGTGTGTTCAGGTCAGTTAGTTTATGGTAATGTATATTATGCATATAGTAAAGCGATTTCAGAGCATAAAATGTGAGAGAAGTTCACGACTGTAGCTTGTCCCAGAAACTTGACTTGATTTAATTGATGATACATGTAGATAAGGACACAACCAGTTACTGTAAGACTCGAAGGTGCCGCAATGAATGTCATCATCTTGAGCTCACAATTAGTTCAAGGGAAGTATATAATACAACCCTTAATCCAAATTAGATACACAGTTTTTGTGTGTGGCTAATATGTTACACTGGTCATGCCGGATGTTTTCAGCTTTTTAACATTTTCATTTGTTTTTGTTGTGCTTGACATAATCTAAACAGTTTGTGGGCCTATCAAACTTCACAGCCATCGTTTTTCTCTCCCCTCCTCGTTTTTTTTTTTGTTTTTTTCTCATAAATGATCAGTTATTGTTTTTGTGTATGTAATTTGTTTTGTTTTGTTTTTTCCTAAATTGAAAGATGCCGTCGATCATAGTTCACGACAGTTTCAAAGCTTTGATATCAGACGTCAAAAGTCTGGCATGGAATCCAATTATCTGCCTTTTTATTTTGTTTGTTGATATTCTGTGTTGTAAGACGTGAAGGCTATCACATGGAAATCAGTGACAACATGATGTTTTGTGTTGTAAGAGATGGAAATCAGTGACAACATGATGTTTTGTGTTGTAAGAGATGGAAATCAGTGACATGATGTTTTGTGTTGCAAGAGATGGAAATCAGTGACAACATGATGTTTTGTATTGCAAGAGATGGAAATCAGTGACAACATGATGTTTTGTATTGCAAGAGATGGAAATCAGCGACAACATGATGTTTTGTGTTGTAAGACATGGAAATCAGTGACAACATGATGTTTTGTGTTGCAAGATATGGAAATCAGTGACAACATGTTTTGTGTTGCAAGAGATGGAAATCGGTGACAACATGATGTTTTGTGTTGTAAGACATGGAAATCAGTGACAACATGATGTTTTGTGTTGCAAGAGATGGAAACTGACAAGGAAATCAAAGCCAACATGATATTTTTGTGTTGTAAGAGAACACTATCAGTCAATGGAAATCACTGATAACAAGATCAAAGCGATGTATAAAGAGTCCTCTACTTGCACGCGGAAGTACGTCAGACGTTTTCCCACGTCTTTAAATCATTACTTACTATTATTATTATTTGGAGGGCATCTAGGTTCATTAAGCTATGGGTGTGTCACTCATACATAGAGAGGAGTTTTAGTCATAAATTTTCTACCTAATCCTTTCCTAAATTTAACAGCCAAGAAGTGAGGCAAATTTACGACCGAGGCACGGCCAGTGTCACGTGTCCATGGGATTTCCCAGGATATTGGTGAACTCTATTCACAGCGGACATTAAGTTTTCATTGTCTTGACCAACATGAGTGCTGTCTAAATTGCAAGTACATCATCATTTGTGATATATGCAAGACCAAAACAGTCGCACGTGGGATCTAGTTTAAAATAAGGATTCGTCAGTTTCGTCCAAACCCAGAAACAGGATAATTTTTTTACCCTCCCTTTCTCATATTACTTCCCTTTGCCAGGTAAAAATCATCTCACTTCTTGTCATATGGAAAACTCTTTACAATAAATAAATAGAAAAATAAAAATAAATAAATCTAATTTTAAACATATAAAAAAAAAAAGCTAAAATCGGTACAATAAGAAAATATTTTCCTTACACTTACATTTAAACTATGAATAATTCTGATTTTGTCACGATGCATATTTCGAACAAAGAGTAATAATAATAATAATAGAGAGCATTTATATAGCGCTTATCCCCGTAAATACAGGCTCTAAGCGCTTTGCAATCTATTATTACCCCACAGATCCAAAGAAGACATTCATGAACATTCTCGGCTTCCTGGGAAGCATACAAGCGGCTGCCTGTTAGGCGCTCAAATCCTTATCAGTCTAACAATATCAATCACTGTCTATAGTCGGGTACCCATTTAAACCTGGGTGGAGTCAGGAAATTTGTGTAAATTGTCTTTCCCAAGGACAAAATGTCGGGGCCAGCCAGGTTTCGAACCCGAGACTTTAGATCCCGAGTCCGACGGCCCAACCGCTAGGCCACCGACACCACCTAGTACACATAATTATATTGTCTTCCCTCTTTACCATGTTTGGTTAACAACCCTTGTATCAGACAGAGAAAAGTAAGAGCTGGTTAAAAACAATCCTTATTATAGTCTTGGCAAGATAGACTCGAAACAGCAATATTCACTGAACTATGCGTAAATATTGTAATATAAGCTTACATAATTTTAGAATCACATAGATTATGAAATCCATCGACAGACCATCAGACCGGCGTGCCGCTCAGCGAGCGGCCCTGAATGAATCTAGGACGTCGGCCATTTTACTCTGGGATCCACCGTGCCCTACTTACTCTACCGAACCGTAGCCCATCCAGTCTTCTCCATTGTGACTTTATTGTAACCCAGCTAGCACTGAGCCACGGTTTAAATTAACACATTCATCTTAAATGTAGGCCTAGATGATTTGTCTTTTATGTTCAAATTAATTTAGAGGACATTAATTTTATTTTATTGTAGGCTTAATGCCATTCAGAGATAAGGGGTGACTAGAGAAGTGTGGGGACAGACAACAAGGACGAGAGCGGGGAAAAAAAGAAAAGTAAATAAAATTTTAACCTCTACCCCCATTTAAATGTGCACGTGACTGTGTTGTATGGCAACGCATCCCGCCTTTTCCCTCCTTGTTGATTTTTATGCAATCTAAATTCACACAGACTTACAGGGTGCAGTGCGTACCATTTAGATACAGATGTATCTTGATCTTTGTATCCTTCCATCCATCAATGGGGGGAGCGGCGGGGTCCAGGTCTAGGTCTCTGCACGCCTTTCAGCCTTATCTGGGATGGTTATCTCGTTCCTTGAATTTTTTTTTTTTTCAGCCTTTCAATCCTAAGAAAGTAAGGTTATCTCGGCTCTAGGTGGCTGCCTGTTTTTGCTGAAAATTTTTGTGGGTAGAAATTTGGAATTGGGAAATTTTGCTCGGACAGCGGCATTCCGCCTACTCTTCATCGATTTTGAACTGCCAATGGTTCTTTAACGTGGGTAACGTACACACGGAACCTCCGAAATATATTCGCACTTATCCGAGAAGGTAGACGTCGGGCTTCCCTACCCAGAGGAAGCCAGGAGACCGTTGAGTCATTGAAAAATGCAAGTTTTCGATCTTCGTGTTCATCCATCCCTCGATGGAGGACCCGCGAGTCGATCACGACCACAGCCTCACCGCCATGAGTTGTTTTCACCGTGAAGCAGACGACAAATCACATAGATATGGCGACTCCCCGGTCCTCGAATTCTTGTTGAGATGTTGTTCCTTTCGGCTGCCTCACCTGGCTGTGCTATATCGGACCTTCGAATTTTTTAATTTTTTAATTTTTTTAAAAGCCTTTTAATTTTGAGATAGGATTATCTCGGCTTTAAGAACCGGCAATCTCACCGCCATGAGCTGTTTTCACCCTGAAGCAGACGCCAACCACAGAGCCGCTGCGCCCCCGACCCTCGATTTTTGTTTAAACCCTTTCAATCCTGAGATAGTAGGATTATGGCGGTTTTGAGGAGCTGCCTGATTTGGTGAGAATTTTTGTGGGTAGAAATTTAGAATTTGGAAATTTTGCCCGGACAGCGGCACGCAGCCTACTGTTTCATCAATTTTGAACTGCCAAGGGTTCTTTAACATGCGTAACGTACACACGGGACCTCCGAAACATATTAGCACTTATCCGAGAAGGCTAGATGTCGGGCTTCCCTTCCCAGAGGAAACCAGGGGACCGTTGAGTCACTGAAAAAATGCGGGTTTTCCATCTTCGTGTCCTTCCATCCCCCGATGCAGGACCTGCAAGTCGATCCTGGCCTGTTTTGTCCATGAGCAGACGCCAAACTCCAGAGCCACTGCGTCCCACAGACCCTTGAAGTACGGTTACGGTATATGTTTCGTTTTTCAACCTCCAGCGGGGAGTTATCTCATCCTTGAAGTATTGTTTTTGTTTTTTTTTAAGTCTTTCAATCGTAAGAAAGTAGGATTATCTCGGCTTTTAGAAGTTGCCTGTTTTTGCTGAGAATTTTTGTGGGTAGAAATTTGGAATTTGGAAATTTTGCCCGGACAGTGGCACGCAGCCTACTCTTTCATCGATTTTGAACTGCCAAGGATTCTTTCCCATGCGTAATGTACACATGAGACCTACGAAATATATTCGCCTTTATCCAAGAAGACTAGACGTTGGGCTTCCTTACCCAGAGGAAGCCAGAGGACCGTTGAGTCACTGAAAAAATGCAGGTTTTTCGATCTTCGTGACCTTCCATCCCCCAATGGGAGGACCCGCGAGTCGAGCCTGGCGGCGGTCAGAACCCGCAACCTCACCGACGTGAGTTGTTTTCACCCTGAAGCAGACGCTAAAGCACAGAGCCACTGCCCTCCCCTCCCCCAATCCTTGAAGTACGGTTACGGTTTTGTTAAGATTTTCAACCTCTTGTCATGGTGTCTATTTCAGCTGTACAAAAGCGCACTAAAATGTAAGTTTGCGAGCCAGATGTCCCTAGAACAACTTAAAATGGCCAAAATGTAAAAATGGACTTAAAGCCTTTATTGTTTTACTTTTAATTTGCTGTTGTCCGCCTTCCTCTAGATGAGAGCATGGAAAACAACAATAACAACAACAACAACAACAAGAGCAACAGCAACAACAACAACATAACAAAATGTGTACTCAAGCATTTACACCAACCAAATGTTGAAAATGGGATCTTATTTCTTAATGTGGAACTGTGTGTCAATTTTGTTTTCTTCCTTTGTATATATTTTGACAATAGCAGCTCATTTTTTTCTACTCGCACATTACAAAAATAATTTTACCTTCTTTTAATTCTTTACTACTTTTTTTTTATTGGTTATTTTAAATCTTCCATTTTTTCCCTCTCGCTTCCTTGCCTCCCTTATTTCGACTGATTAACTGACTGGTATAAGAACGAATGCATAGTAAATTTTAACAGGCCTTCCTTTGATCTGCTTTTCGTATTAATTGTTCATATTTATTTATTTATATTCCCCTTTGCAATTTAGTAATGAACACTACTGTTATTATTTGGAGGGCATCTATGTTCAATACGCTTTAAATTTATTAAATCTGTCAATCACAAACAAGAGTTTTAGTACAATTTTTGCTACCCATCCCATGTTTCCATTTTTTTTCCTTCCCAGAATCCAGTCGGGTCCCGGAGTGAAATGGGGGAAAAGGGAGGGGGAGGACAAATTGCAGATTAATTTCTCTCTCTCTCTCTCTTTCTCTCTCTTCGTTATTTGTGAGTTTCGTTGTAAATTAATGTAATGGGCTGTTGTTATTGGTCGATAACTAAAGACTTAAATATAACATAAAGCAATGTGATCTTGCTCACCTTTTGTTAGATCTACATAACTTTTATTTTGCCATCTCTTCATCCTTGGACAAGGTTCAGAGGGTTAAGAATATTTCTTTTAGAAAAATGGTATGAAAAGCCTTCATACATTGAATACTCAGATGCAGAGCACTGACTTCAATAAATAAAGATATAGCTTTACGAGTTCTCATTATTTTTATTATATTTTTTGGTTTAATTCGTCTTTCATCGCCATACTCTGCAACAACTTTTAATTTGACTCTCACGTCTTTCGTTTACTCTTCTGTTTTTTCTCTTATACTTGGACTGAGAAATTCTTTCCTTCAGTCTTACCTATACCTTGACCGTGGGGTCGTTTTGGCATTCGAAACAAATAGATTCCACAATTACATGCACAGCTGTCGCGGTCCTCTGCTGCCTTTGAGACTGCGAATCTGAGACCAGTCACCTGTTTGGTGTGGCAAGCCCAATAGAAATTTACACGTGTTCAAATTTTGAAGGTTTACAAGCGAACGCCTGTCCTGGAGGCAAGACTGTCTGACTGCAATGAATGTTCCAATTTCTGACATACCCGGCGTAAAACAAGTGCCAGGCTTTGTAGATGACAAATTTAAGACATAATACATATAAATATATAAGATACATGTAATAGAAAAAATAATGATATATATGAATAAGACATACATTGCCATAGAATTTACACATAAGGATTCTACTGGTTATGACATACACTTGAAAGGATTTTTTTTTCTTAACATAAAATTGCAGAAGCTAAGAATAGAATTGCATTCAATGTCAATTCATTATCACATCATTATTAATGTATCATTCAAAATATTTCTCTCCTTTTCATGGTGTTTGTTTTATGAAATACGAAGCGTTTTTAGAAGATAAAACAATTGATAAAGATAATATAAATTCTATGACAAGATATGGCTGAAAATCTCTTGATGACAGAGACTAACAATTCGTTAGATTAACTATTACATAATGCCCCTATTTTGACCTTTAACCAGGTCCAGTACCCTGGCAGATCAGTCCAGTGAACTGATCAACTCTGAGTCCCAGAGCTGTCTTAGACTGACAGGTGTGAGCAAGGCTGCAGAAATGCATCGATTCCCACATCTGAGCTGGCTGTGTCTGGCTGTAACAGTTGCCTATGTTGGTATGTAAATACAAAGGTAGCTTAGGTGGGAATTCTGCAGATTAAAAAAATTATCACTCAGTAAGATCAAAGAGCGGCATTCGATAACTATGACTGATATTCTGTTAGAGCAAAGATGTGCAAATCTGTAAGTGCAAAGGCTGGCATTCTGTAAGTTCAAAGTTGGGGATTCTGTAAGTGCAAAGATGTACAATCTGTAACTGCAAAGATGTGCATTTCGCAAATTTAAAGACAGACATTCTGTAAGTGCAAAGATAGGCTCTCTATTTCTACGGTGTAAGCGAAGAGGATGGACATTCTAATCAAGTACAGATATGGGCATTCTGTTAGTGCATAAGATGTAATTGCAAAGGGGGGGGGGGGGCGTATTGTCTATAATATCTGCGAACTTTTGCCTTAAAAACGAAAGTAAGTGAAATTTTAAGGATTTCACATCCAACACCATTTAAATACAAGGGATCATCTCTTCTTGTACAGCAAGTAGAATTGCACACACACACACAGACACATACACACAAAGAGAGGAAGAGAGAGAGAGAAAGATAAAGAGATGAGAAAAAGACGAAGAAGAAGAAACTCATAATGGTCGATGGACTAGTTTTGGAAATTACTTGTGCTCTCCATAGCCGGATCAGGTCAACTGTTCGGTCACAGAGTGACCAAAGGTGAAGTGACCAACGGAGACTTGGATGAGATCTCTGGTATGGCCGTGAGTCGTTTGCACGACAATGTCCTCTACGTCCATAACTTTCAGGGCGATGGCAATTTCCTGTACGCTGTGGATATCAACACAGGAGCCGAGGTGAGTGAAAACAAATAAAGCATGCATGTAGTGAGTCACAATAGTTGATTTTGCAATAGGCAGATAGAATTTAAGGCTTCAAAATGTTAACAAGATTGATTTTCTATTTATCTTGGCCCAGGAGTCCTATTCGACGAAAATTGCCCATAAGCTGCTATTTAGCCCTATGTGATTCAGACCATCTCCTTCAAAATGACCGGTAGGAATCAGCTCACTATATCTACATGTATTAGTATCTGTCACAGCAAAACAAGAGTCCCTAACAGGCAAGTTTGTAGGAGATGCCCTGATAGGCCTTTCGGTTCTAACAATCCTAGTTCAGCATTTGTATCTCACTGACGTACGGCGGGAAAAATGCGATGACATATTCTAAAAGGCTTATGTTTTTGTCGGAATCATTGTAGAACACGAAACACCTCAAATGTTTCCACTAAGCGGAGCAGCTAAGTAAAAGATTAATTGATACCACAATTTGTAGTTGATACCCAAAAAAGGAGGACAAGACATGATTTGAATTCTGCTTTCAACCACGCCCCGGTTTTTTTGGGTTTTTTTTTGTTTTTGGCTTCCCGACAGGTAGTTGTTGAAGTTTCTCATAAATAGGTATATTCCTTGTATATATTATCACGGACACTGTACTCACTGCATGGATGTTCTTATTGAATGTCTAATGACGTATGTGTATAACACATTGATGTTAGGAGTGAAACATCTTTATGGTACAGTTGTTAGAATGAACGGATACATATGTGAATGAATTCATTTATAATTTTTCTATAAATCAAGATTTTTTTGCGAATCGTGTCCGATTACTGTCGTTTGGAAACAATTCTTGAGCCTCAATGCCTCTTGCACATTTTTTCCCCTCTTTCATTCTGCATTGTTGAATTTGTTTTAAGGCACTTGCCCATCATCGCAGTCAAGCGCGGTCAGTATCTAAACAGGTGGCCGCTTGGATACATGCTATGAACCCCCACGAGCAGATGGATCTTATAAGCTGTGGCCAGCTACCCATCAAACAGAAAGAAATCCAAATTCAAACTTGCGGGAAAACTGACTAGCATTGCAGGTCCAGTTGTTTCAGACAGGCTACTAAACGCAATTTGTCAATGTCGCTCTGACGGCGCAGTACAGAATTAAAGACTGTCATAATGATGAGTCAAAAGAGTTCGGCAGTTGGTATTTTCTGCAATTTTGGCTTCTCCGGTTGTTTGTTTATTTTAATGTACTGAAAAAACGTCAGTTATTTGCCGAAAGATGTATCCATGTCTTGAAATTCATGGTCATTTATGAAAATTTATGGTCATTTATGAAGAAGTGCAACAAAGTTCGAAAATTTGACTAGGTGATATCAACATATTCAGTTTCTACCATATCGAGTTCTGCACATTGTTATTTGCTTCCTTTGATTAGTTACCAGCAGATAGTTGTCTTACGTTTCAAGACATTTCTAAAAAATGATGATGATCATAATGTTGATGAATGACCATTGCCTCCATTTCTTTATACCGAACTTTAAGACCCATGCGTTCAATTCCATAGGACTATTGCATGATTTTTTTCACTAGATCTATAGTTTGATTTGTTTCAAGTAAATGGATCCACCTTGACATGAAAAATATGCCAAATCTTTTGGAATCGGTAACAGATATTGTTATAGACGTACCTAAAACCTTACGCAGCAGAATTTTTTGGTGATTGTGTTTCTATTAGCTAATATAGGGAACAAATGCGTCCAAATTTTAAAGATAAGATCTTCTGACTTTATTCCAGCTGGCTAAGTTCACCATTCAATCAGTTCGCAACTATGATTGGGAGGACATGGCTATTGGACCTTGTGTAGATGAGTGCAGGCAATCAGGATGCGGGTAACTTAAGGAGTTTACTCTAACTGTGACTCAAAAGTCAATGTTACTGCAACCATTTTATTATAACAAGAATTAAAGACCCCACCCCCTCTCTTCACGTCCTTCTCTTATCCATTCTTTCACTCAATAGCTTAGTCATTCACTTACTCGGCCACTCAGTTAATACTCACACACATATTCACTCATTCATTTACTCACACACTTCCCCATTCAGTCACTCACTCACTCACTCATTCATTAACTCACTCACTCACTCACTCACTCACACCCACTCACTCACTCACTCACTCCCTCACTCACTCACTCACTCACTCACTCACTCAGTCATTCACTCACTCACTCGCTCACTCACTCACTCACTCATTCACTTACTCACTCACTCACTAATTCATTCACTCACTCACTTATCCACCCACACACTCACTCACTTACCCACCCACACTTCACAGCGACTGAATGTTCACTTGTCACTCTCTTCTGCCTCCATGACGAATACAATAATACTTTCTCCTATGTCTGTGATTTGTTACAGTCCAGGCAAGCCAACACAGCACTATTGTATGTACATTGCTGACATCGGCAGTCATGATGGCGACGGAGCAGCTGACTTCATCTACATGGTTAGAGAACCTGCTGTCTTACAGTCATCCGATCTGCCTGTTGTTGATTCACTCACTTTCAGGTTGGCATCACTTGGGCTTTTCTTCACTTTCCGAGTCTCATTCTTGTATGGTTGAAGTCCATCCATCCATCCATCTATTCATCATCTATCCATCCACCCGTGATCCAGCAATCGTCCATCCATCCATCCATCCATCCATCCATCCATCCATCCATCCATCCATCCATCCATCCATCCATCCATTCATCCATCCATAAATCCATCCATTACCGATTTATCCATTCATTTGTCTATTCATCCATCCTTCTATCTTTCTAAAGTGCATGACATAGACACGGAATTGAAAAACAACAACAACAACAACAACTTCCGCCCTCTGAGAAGACTCGGCCCTCTATTCAAGAAGCCACGGACAAATAAAGTGGCGATAATCTTTTCCATTCCCCAGTAGGTCTCCAAGTCTCCAACTCATCATACTTTCATCAAGAAGCCGATGCCCAACCCCTCGCCGAAAGCGTTTCCTAGAATGTTATCGTCTCAGTTGTCAATTCTTTGACTTTAACAACACATTAAGGATGAGGAGGGGGGGGGGGGGGGAGTCCTGAGGGTGATTTTTGTTTTTACACCAATGGCAGACTATGTTAAACCTTTCATCGAATTCGGCATGTTCAAATTAGAGAAAAATAACGAAAGAAAAAAAATCGACTTTCTCAAACGGTTACCATAGCAACACCGCCATCTTGGACTCTGGTGTCTCTAAAATGGCTAAGTTTATATCTATGTCCTCCGCCAAATTTGAACAGATCCTGATGAAACTTGGTGAACATATTATTTGACATAATATTTAAATAGCTATGTATTTTTAGCTTTTCAAGTGCGAAACAAAAATTTCCTAGAAATTTTTGAAAATGCCATGTAATGAAATGTCAAATTTCGCCATTTTTTCATACTAAAAACCTATTTTTGTCTAAAACGTACCAACAGAGTGAGACACATATATTGTGTACGTGTTTTTTTCTAGTTAAGAAAATGATGTAAGCCAATTTTGGTTAGAATCGATTTAGAAAAAAAAAAGTAGATTGCCCAAAATAGTGAGGAATGAGTGAGAAAAACGCGCTTAAAGTTTGTTTTTTTTTCAGCTTGAAAATTGACATGGAAAGTTTTTTATTCAGGCTTTTAGCCTCAAAACAGCTTTTTTTTTCACATACTAGTCCTCCCTGTATAACAACAGTGTTTTTTGTTGCCTTTTCCTGGCTTTTTGGGCACATCTGTATCTTTTCTCGAATTTTGCTGATGATCCACCACTGCATGTAGCAGCCAGAGGGAGCCAAATCCTGGTTGACATTAGGCCGGAACCGCCATTGAAAGACCATGGGCCAAACATATTTGAATGGACATATCCACTTTTTAACATCATATCTAAACTCAGAAAAAGCAGGACTTTTAATAGATAACAAAAACCAAAATCGAATTTTTATTTTTTTTTTATTTTAGAAAAACCATATTATAAAAGGACCTCCCCTTCA
>JBCEWB010391955.1:10506-39379 GCA_039654565.1 Peronia peronii
AAAAAAAAAAAAAAAAACCCCCCCCCCCCCCCGTTTTTTTTGGTTTTTTTTTTTCTGCGCATCCATCTGATACTCCCAATCCATCTGATATTCCCAAATGCTAAGCCACTGCTCCCAGCAACTATTCTATGGAATTACTGTTCATGATTTGTCATTCGTTGTGCATTTAATATAATCAGCTTAAAAATAATTGATGTGAAATTTGCTGCTGTATATATGTAAATAAATCCCCCCCCCCCCTTTTTTTTTTTCTAGTGCGAGATCATTAGAACAGCTAATCTGATTATGCTAAGCTACAAGTAGTACATGTACTAAGTAAGAAAGAAATTGTAGAGAGCTGTTGACAGTGCAATGAGGTTACATATGAAGAAAAAAAAAAAGTTTTGACATGCATTGTTCTTTTGTTCTGTGCAGTGTCAGAAGAGATTGTAACTCTGGAGCAAGTTCCCATTGTGTCATCCTCTGCCCCAGTGGAGCCAGAGGATGACTCAGACAGTGCTCCGGGCACAGAGACTCCAGCCATGTAAGTGTCAATAGGCATGGATAGTTCCTCTCATTACTCCTTCTAGTCCAAAGTGCTCTGCTGTCGGGGTCATTGAAATATGTTTTCTAATTGTGTAAGAGAAAAAAACACACATCTTTGAGTATGTAGAATGGGTCATAAAATGGGCACATAATTCACAAATATGTCTTGCGCCCAGGGCAAATGAGTCTGAAGTTGCGCTGGGCGATTACGAGTTACAGCTGTTTTTGACTGTTTTCCGACTCAGAAACCAACATTTTTATTTTTTTCACACAACGAAGACTTAATTTTTTTTAACCTGAAAAAAAGAAAAAATTCATATCTGAGTTGGAAAATAGCTAAAAACGGCCGTAACTCGTAATCGCCCAGTGCGACTTCAGACTCATTTGCCCCGGGCACAAGACATATGGATGTGTAAAGAGCTGAGTGCCAAAACATCATTTGATGAACAGATTTTTTTTTTTTCCTTTGCTAGAGACGCAAGGTCATCATTTGATCTCTTAAGAGATGGGATATGAATTTTTTTGGGGGGAACAGGAAAGTTTATTCTGTGAATCCTGGGCCCCATGTTAAATTCATGTTTCCCAGGACTCAGCCCGAAATGTTGCTTACTATGCAATTCAGTTGTCATAAAATGTGGATATCAACAACTTGCTGTGAGCATATTCAATGCCAAATCTTACTGGTTTTGGCAAATTATGTTATTATTGCAAGCATTCAGTCCATGTGCAAATTGTAAACTTGAATGGGTAAACTGTATGATGTCACTGTTTTATTTTTGTTTATGTGCAAGTCATGGATTAAAGGAAATAGATTTGATTGTGCAGTATGTCAATGCATTGAGGCAGGGGCATGTAAGATTTACCCAAGTGTATGAATTTTTCAGCTCTGATCCATAGGAAGTGGGAGGAGATCAAATACAAAAGTCAAACTGAATACAATTGAATGCATATGATGGGAAAAAAACTGGCTAGAATAGTTCGGCAGCCTGATACAGCAAATTGATTATAGACAGCTGATGAGACAGAATGCTGATATCAGATAATACATTATGATCAATGTGTCCCAAGTTTGTCATGGGGAAAGACAGTTTATACTCATTTCTGAATCTCAGTGCAGGTTAGCATGAGTGTCTGACTATAGATAGTGAATGTTATTGTTAGATTGATAGGATTTGAGCACCTACCAGGCAACCACTTTGGATGTTTCTCAGGAAGCTGAGAGCAAAAGTAAATGCTTAGATTTTGTATTGTACGGATAATTGTTGTGTATATGCCATCTTTTATTACTGTATGGACATATGTGATAAGCTGATAACTTTTTTGTTACTATGCATGAATCTAGATCAGAGTTTGACACTGTGGTGAATTCCTCCCCCCTCCTGGACTCCTCAGCCAGCAGAGACAAGGCCAATGTAGCCTCGGCTGGGAGCAACGCCAACAGGCGGCCGCCTACCAAGAAAGTCAAGGTGAGACTTTTGACAGCACCGGGTTAAATTTCAGTATCAGTATTTAGGATGAACAAATGCTCTGAGTTTTGTTGATGTATTAAACTTTACTGGTTGCTTATCCCAATAAAAATGCTTGCTGCCTTAACTCATTGACCATTGTGTATTCTGGATTTGAGCTTAATTGATATCTTTATGAAATTAGCATCAACTTGAAGGGAGGGGTTCAGAGAAACATGGCAGTTTTCGAGGCATATGTATATGTATATATATATACACCTTATGAATGCAGTAATGATAGTTTTATTTTATTGCCTGAAGAAGGTCCTAGTGACTGAAACTTGCATGTCGTCCGAGAAAGTTTTCACCAAATTGTAGGGTCTCACCTTTATGTAGCACACAGGACCCTTATTAAATATTCCAGGGCCTTTATTAGATATTCCCATTGACCTGTTGAGACCCACTCCTTTTGGTCTGCTACTGTCTGCAGTCTGATGTGGTTATGAAATGATAATTCTATGGCCATTGCTGAGTCTGTGGTAACTGTTCACAGAACCAGGACTCTGTGGAAGAACCCGACTCCAGCAGCATTAAGAGTGAAGTGACCGAGAATGGCAGTGTCCACAGCAGTCAGGCTGACCAGGCTGAGAGTGGACTGGACATGTGGAACAAACATGACAGGTAAATGACTGACCTTATACTCACAGTCAGGAATCATCAACCTATTTGAAAGATGTCATCATTTCATTTGTCTTCATTGCGCCTTTCAGCCTTCGTAGAGGTGGTTGTCTCAGCATCATCATTATCATCAAATTTTCCTTTGCTGTTTCAACACCATTTTGGTCATTTCAGTTTGCTTTTTTGCATCTGTCTGGTTGGTTGATAGAGCTGGAGTTTCCTGTCGTCCACAGCTGTAGAACTTCCCAGTATTTCAATAGTGAAAATAATGTACACAGATTGCCTTTTCAGTGACATCCCAGTGTAATTCTTTATATTCATATACATTTCTTTAAATCTTTGACTACCATGAGCCGATACACCAGCTTGACTTTGGTACAGAAAGCTACAGCGAGCCGATACATCAGCTCAGTTTGTTTTCCTGCTTTTCCCAGTTCATGCCATATTTAAATGTCCTTTGTTTTGTCTCAATTTTTTTGTTTATAAATTTTTATGCTACATCCAATTCCCTTTTCAGTGGTATATAACATGATCAGTTTTGTGTGAAATTGAGCCAAATATTTGAAATTAAAAAATATGACCCCTTGAAGCGGCCTGAGTCAAAACATGGAAAATTTCCTGGTAGTCAAAGAGTTTACCGATGTTACAACAAGGTTGTACATGTGTCCTGAATGCAAGGTTGCGGTACAGTTTAAACAAAAATTTGATAGTCAAATGCATTTCAGTTTTTGTGTTACACAGGCCATTGAGATTGGTCAATCCAGTTGGCCAGCCGTGAATTTTTTAAAACTGATTTTTGTTTTTGTAACACTACATAATTGTATATGTCACCGACAGTGAAACCCATTCTCAGGCTTCTTTTTCTGCTACTTTTCATTATCCTGTTTCTTTCCTTTTACATGTGGCTTGGCATTGTTCTGTGGATCAATGTCAGTACTATGGATGATATTGACATCCTAAATAGAGCATAAGATGAAAGGATGAGCTGGTTATGTCAAGCAAAATAAGATGAAGCATAGTGGGATAGGTGTGTCATCCAAAGACCTGACATAGCTCTCATTTTAACCCCTTTGTGACTCCAGACCAATTTGCTTTTTATTGTGCAGTTTCCTACATTCAAGCCATTTGTAGTAAATATTGTTGAGAGAATCTAGAAGAGCTATGTTCGTCATGGTCTCAGCGCTATGAGACGCCTGACAGACAGTATTTGTCATAGCTGTTTTTTTTTGTTATTGTTTCAGGAAAAATGGTGAAATGTTAATCTCATGTAAAGGGTTAAGCAGGGGATGGGCTGTTCTTTTTGAAATAGCTGTGTATGTTGAAAGGCTATGGCATAGGAAGACATCAGGTACAGCTTTTCAAAATTTCAGGATTCGTCTAAAATATGAGAAATCACGAGAATGAATCAGAGAAAGGAAGATAGGACCTACATATCCCAAATGGGAAATGCTGTTAATCTCATGAGACTCTTGTCAGAAAAAAAAATAAAATAAAACTTATAGATCTAGACCTCATTGTTGCTTTCGTAAAATTGATATTGTCAGCATTTAAAAAAAAATTTTGTCTGTTTTTGTAAATTTTTTTTAGAACATGCTTTTCCATGTTTGTTTGTAGAGAAGATATGACAGAATGCAAGCTTATCCTGCTGGAAATAGCTTGTGAAAATGTCTTTATTATCTCATCATTGAATCAAGCTGGGGAAAAAAAAAGCTAGGCCAGTAATATGGAAATGTCTTTTTTTTTTTTTTTTTAAACTACACTGCCAGTTTCAGGGCGGTACGTTTGGCTTTAATTATTACCATTGAACACTATAACACTATCTGCTATTCTCTGAAACTGAAAACCAAACCAACACTAGAGGGGCAGAGTAAGTATGGACATAGTTTAGAAAGGAATGCCCTATATGTTTCCTTCTTTTTCTTTTGCCACGTCTCCTCCTCGTTTGGACTCAGGTCTTTGACTGTGTGTGTTCAGAAGTGGTCTAGTCTTTTCTTTTCTTTTTTTTTTTTGACTGGTATTTGTCCCATTCAGTTTGGTTGTTTCATGTTCATTGCAGCCAGTGAAATTTTCCTATTGTCTATTTTATTTGTGTCTCCTGCCTGAAAGATCGAGTGATTGCACAGGGGCATTTTTTTTAATTTTAAAAACATTTTTGATGTCTTCTATAGATGTGAAGTTTTCTCTTGCAATTCCCAACAAAAGCTCACAAAGAGTGGCATGATATGGATATGCTAGAGTCAATAGTCTCTAAATTTGCAGTTTTAGATAATTTATCTTTACATACATAGTTATTTTAGTATAAAATTGTCACAATCACTCCACATTGACCCAGGTCAGCCTTATCTGTTTTGAGAAAATGGACAGAAACTGGTTTATGCTTACAATATATATATAATGTTTATAGTGAAGATAACATTGAAGCATTAAATCAACAAAACAAAACAAAAATGACCAATGAATTAGGTTACTTGTGTAGTGTGTATTTATCATAGTAGCAACCTCAAGAAAACTAACTTAGAGGCGACTGGGGAATGGTGATGATAAAATTTAAGAGTGGAGTGAAATGGCCAGGGAACAAATGTTAATAGAGAGGAAAGAACAAAAAAAAATTGATAGATGATATAGAAGAAAAATAAAATTGATAGATGATATAGAAGAAAAAAATGATGAACAAAATTGAACATGATGATAAAAAAGTAAAGCATCTGCTGATGATGTTGTATCATAGTAACAGAACAGTTCTTTAAAACTAATGAGAGAAAGGTTGAATTGAAGTACTGTGCTATTTGATTTCATTATCCTTTCAGTGTATCTTGCCTTAATATTTCTCAAGACATATTTACAAAGGGAATGTTAAACACATGTAAATATTTGTAGAAATAGTGGATATATCCGCTATGTAATTGGAGGGCACTCTCTTACAGTGAAGGAAATGACTGGCTTCTCCTGAGTGTTATTCAGTAGATGTATATTAGTATAATTTTAAACAGAAGGTTTTAATAAATCAGAAACTGATATTGGACATTTTGATTTCATTGTGTTCATCCTAGATTTAAAAAAACTTGATAAACATTCATTTACCCTTAAGATCCAGAACAATATGAGCTGATCAAGATAAAGAATGTCATGGGTCAAGCTAGTTTAAACGTTGAAATCGATATCTTGATCCATATTGAACACATTCAGATGTTCGTCCTCTTTTTTTTTTTTTTTGGATGCACATGCCTATTTTGATTTTAGTGTAGCAACTGCAGTGTGTTTTCAGATTCAGTTCTCTATGTATGTCATCTGGATGTCTTTCTGTAGATTTACAATGTAGTTATTTGGTCATTGAAAACTACATGAAATACAATTTGAACAAACATCAAGTTCATGACCTCTTGGAAATTGTGGAAGCAAAAGAAATGACATGGTTTACTGTTGTTGTCTAGAATGCCTGCCTTTGTAAACATGTGAGTAAATCAATTGATGGAGTCCTGTTCTTTGCTATATCACCTTCATAGTATTTTTTTGTTTTGAAGTTCTACACCTTGTCATTTATTTTTCTACATTTCTTTTTCTTTTTATGTAGTTTTACCATAGCCGTCATCATTAGTCATTTTTCATTATATTTGCATCTAAAATTATCTTCTTTTCTCTGTATTCTCAGAATATCATCATCATCATCTTTTTTTTAATTTTGATAAACCAGTAGCGCTCCTTATATTTAAAGAGAATAGACAAATATTCAAGAATTTCTTTTAACTTCACTTTTCTGTAATGCTTGTAAACATTATTGGAGTAATTTTTTTTTTCAATATCTTTTTTTTTTTTAAATTTATTTTACTCTCCCCCCCATTTTATTTCAGTGTACAAGCATTTTCTGTGCCATAATTCTTACTTGTTATTATTTTTTGTCCAATGTATGTTTCATTTATTGATTTTGAATCAATTACCCTGAATGATATGTTCTGTCTTGTACACATATATCCTTCTCTCAAGTCATTTGTCTTTCACCAACATAGCCCCATGCTTTGCAAGCCATTAGGAATGTCCAGTGTAAAACTGAATTAAAAACGTGTTATTTCTTGGATTTTGTAAATCAAAATTTCGAACCGGAAGAAGAGTACACGTTTTTCAAGAAAAGTTTTTTAAAAGAAGTCAGCACCATCTTTAAGAAAAATGAACATTAATTTGAAAAAGACTTTCGTCATATACGTCATAATACGTAAATTGTGTATTTGAACAAAGAGTTCTGTGATCAAGGTTTCTGTATGTAATTTTCCTGTGAATTTAGATTTTTTTTCAGTGGAAAAAAAAAGAAATTTGGCTTCAGATTCTTGGGAATAAAGTTTAGGTTCTTTTAGATGTGAAGACTGCAGATTTTATTTTACTAAGTCATACATTTTTTTTTTTTCCATTTTCATAGTGATAGACAAGACATGAAAATAAAGATTTTTTTTTTAAAAAGAAAATAGAGAAAACAAATTCGCTGAGAAGAAAAATTGTGATAATTTCATTCTAGCAAGACTGACCGTTAATGCTTGTGTGTACGCTCTTTGTGGCTAATCTGTGCCCTGTCTGCCTTTTTGACCTGCCACCTTCTCAAAGTAGTGCTCTTGTTTTGTATTGTCAAGTCCTATCCTGCTGCAGCCTTTCATTGCCTACATGTACTCACTCTCTCCTTTCATGGTACGTGTATCAGTGTCCACTTTCCTTTAGTTTTGTGACAATTCATGAACAGAAATATCACTCAGGATTGTGCTGGGTGGGAGGGGAGTGAAAGGAAGTAAAGAAAACTGATGTATGGAGGGAGAGAAATCAAAATGTGGGCAGACAGAGAATAAAATGAAAGCATCAAGAACAAAAGAATGACAAATGAAGCAGGGGCTTAATAGCTGGAAGAAAACTGTTACATGCCCATGCAGTTTCATAGCTTATGAACCATTTTTTGTTATTACAGTGCCACTAGAAAGAAAGTTGGGGGGGGGGGGGGGGAGGACATCGAAATGAATGTTCAAAACTACTTCTTTGGACATTGATTTTTATTTGTGATCATGAGGTGAGTCAAAACAATTTCCAGTTCGCCATCCAAAAAAAAAAGAAAAAGAGAAACTGTAGCAGGGTTTGTTCTTAACATTTTTCATGTAGACATTGTCAGGCTTTTGGAATTTTGGTTCTTTTTGTGTGTCTTTCTCCTGTGTTGCATGACCCAGCGTTTCAATATTTGATACATTGTATGAATCAGCATAACTACCAAAGAGATGATTGTGAAGGTCTTTTGTTACTTTATGTGTATGGTAACCTGTTATGAATTTACAGTGGTTAGTTTAAATAACTTATTGACAGTTACACAAATTGCAGTCCAAAACTGTGGTTGTTTTTTTTTTTTTTTTTTAAGTTTGCCTGTTTATATTTAAATCTATCTGTGAATGTATATATTCAGAATGTCAGTCAATTTTTAGAGCAATTTACTAAGCAGTGTTATGGAGTTTTCCAATGAAGTCTCTGGAACAGTGGACTATTAGGAACAGTGTTGGTTAAGACATAGGTTGTCAATCATCTGCATGAAGTCAAAAAGGATGACATTTTGTTTCTTAGTGCAATGTGGAAACAAAAATTCTGTCATTTGAACTGCGATATAACCTACACAGCTGCAGAACTATGTCTTATATCATTTTCATGCTAGTATGGTTATTGTCAGTATTGTCTTTCTTGGTGAATCTGTATTTGTAGTCAGCGCTTTGTTATTTGCTTTTACCCCATGGGGGTGCGAGGTTTATAAGTAGGTTCTTTGCTCCCATCTGCAGGTAGTGAAAGCCCGCCATGGGTGGGATGTCTCCCATGGAATGCTATCCTTGATATTCGAGGGGTGACATCTCCTCTCTCTTTTCTTGCTCCTGTCTTCTGTCCCGCTCTCTTTCCTCTCTTCCTCTTGACGTGCAAATGTATTTTATCTTGTTTGGCACAATATAGCCGTGATTGTGCTGATATGCCATTAAACCCCAACATAAACAAACAAACGAAGAACATAGTGTATTTTTGTGCCCTTAATCATTCATAATCTTAGGAATCAAAGAATTCCCAGAATTTATGATTATTCTTTAATCATTTAGCTTCTTCTGACTATTTGCATTGTAGTTGTGTTATTCCTCTTTCTCTGTCCATTTTGAAATGCAGTACCTTGAACTTTCCTTCAAGGACTGCATGTATTGTATCATAATTTAAGGCCTCTAGCATGGAAGTTTGTTGAGGGCCGCCGTGGCCATGGGTTAATTAGGCATCTGCTCCTTGGCAAAAACTTACATCGTGGGTTCGAAATTCAAATCCTATCCAAGGACAGGAGTGATTCAAAGATTAGACCTTTCTCTTTTTTTAGTGACTCAGTAGTTCCCTAGTTTTTTCAGTAGGGAAGCCCGAAGCCTAGCCTTTTCAGCCAAGTATATTTCAGAGGTCTACAGCCAAGTATATTTCAGAGGTCTACTGTATATATTACATATGTTAAAGAACTTTTGGCAGTTGAAAATCAAATGAAGAGTTGGCAGAGATGCCACTGTCCAGGCAAAATTTCCAAATTTCTACCCCACAAAAATCCTTCTTATCAAAATGGACAGGTGCGTAAAGCTGAGATAATCAGATTTTCTTAGGATTGAAAGGCTGTGTACTTATAGAAAATAAAATCCAAGCTTGTCAAATTATTAGACCAGGCCATGGTATTCTTTAATTTTCTTGTGAAATAAGATTTCAGTTATAACTCTCATTTTCATACAGCTTTCCATGCAGGCTCTTAAAATGTCTAAATATTGCACGTTTGGCCTGAAAAAATATACATTCATATTCTATAATTTCATCAAATCTCAGATCAATGAAGGTTGAAACCTCAAACTGCAACTTACATCTTTTATGTATTTCAACTTTAAGAAGTAGCAAAATCATACTGCCTCCAATAAATATTTTGAACATTTTTTTTCCACAAGAAATAGAAAATGTAACTCCTTACTTTCCATTGTCTAACTATCTCATTATGATGTGCTTATGGTTTGAATTTCAAAAAGTATAATTTTTTGTTCTGTAAGCAATAAAAAACTGATTTACACAAGAAGTAGAAAATTTATCTATGTACTCTCCATTATCTCTGACACCTGATGTGATGTGCTTATGTTTGCTTTCCATTCTGTGTGTGATCCAGTGACAGTACTGTCAGGAAGAGTGAGCTCAAGAAACGAAAGCAGTTCCAGCAACCAGTGGAACCCAAAAAGCCCCTCCCCTCCCCTCCAGGCTCCTCCCCCTCCTCCTCCGCTTCCATTCCCACAGCCAATCAGAACTCAGGTAGTTCTGCTTATAGACCTCCCGTGGCGCCAAAACCTGTTATGTCAGCCAGACTGACTACACCAGAGTTGTCTAGGTAAAACATCCTGAGGCCTTGCAGGTGTTTTTTTATCCTTACCAGTTCTCTGTTGTGGGCTTGCCATTTTGTATTTTGTTCTTGCCTGATGTTATCGTTCCCTAACTCCCAAGGCCAACCAGCACCTGGCCAACAGTGGTCACCAATCTGCCAGGTTGTCCCCAAGCTGCTTTTCACACTTTTTTGTTTGGCTCCTGTTGCTGTGTCTCATGATTAACAAACTCACTGCATTTGATCTTATCTTTCTTATTGTTTTTTACTGTCATTCACTTTTTTTTCTTTACTTTTATCTTCTTTAACAGCTAAAATTTAGATTTCAGCTATTTGCTTCAATTTTTATTTGTTTTATGCTTTTTTCCCAAATCAGTTGATGTTTATTGATTTAGTGTGCAACAACATTTCAAGCAAAGAATTTGTATGCTTTGACATTTTGGGTTGTTCATTTTTCTGTTCAGTTTTGTTTTTTTTTTATTTACTTATTTTGGTTCCCTGTTGTGTGTAGCTCATATGTAACAATAATCCTGCATTTTTAGTTTGGCAGCCAGCTTTCAACATTTTGACTATTTTGATCTCTTTTTCAGCCCTTTAAAAAAAAAACCCCAAAAATTGGTGCCTTATACATGATTGCCATGCCCGTCAAATCCTTGTTGTTCTAACTTTCTTTGTCGTGTTCTCACCATTCTCAGTGTCTGTTTTTGGATGTATTTTTCAGTAACACAAAAGTCTTCATTCCCATGAAACCAGTGGTGCATATACTATTAACTTTCTCACAGTTTCTTAGCTGGAATTTGTATCGACAAAAGGATCAGTTTATAGAGATAATCATTTTGCTGTATTTGTTTGTATGTTTATTTCTTTGTTTGTTTGTAAACTAAAGTATTCAAACTGGACTCCAGGTCAGTTTGCCCACATCCATTGTTCTATGGTATATGTGTGACTAAAGAGATTGAAGGATCTGAATGGATTTATATTATTTAAATGTCCCTAATACTTTACTATGTGAGTGAATGTGTGATATCCCCGGAGTTGCTTTCCTTGTCTGTGAATCTCGTGTGCTTGAGTGACCCATATATTTGTAACTGACACCAACTTCTGGTAGCAAACGGCTGACCAAATAGAGGGGGAAAGTTCAGGTCTTTGGACACATTTAGCTTGTGGAATTCTGGAAGAGAGAAAACAGTTAAAAAAGTCCTCCGTACAGATGTGATATCTTTCTTCTTTTGTGTCATGTATAAAGCCAGGTTGACACCCATCTTAGAAAAAGTAGGAAAGTTGTTTCATGCTTTGTCCTTAGAAAAAAAAAACAACAAGTCTTCTTTGCGGTTTATTCTTGAAGACCAGAACTACACTCACAGCATAGGTCGCAAGTCATAGAAAGGCCAAAGAACTCCCAAACTGTTCTGAGAATTTTACATGCAAATTTTTATTTAAATTTCCTAGCCAAGGATGAGTACTCCAAAAAAGTTAACTTTGTGAGTGTTTCATTAGGATTTGGAACCAATGTTGAAAAGTAGAAAAATCATAATTTTGTCCAGGAAATAGTAAAAACTGAATCTGGATTCTGAATCAACACTATTAAGTTGTTTCAGTAAAGATTTTTGTTTTAAAACAGAAAAAAAAAAAAAATCGGCAAAATGGCAAACATTTTGGCCTCCAGAATATGTCTCGTCTTGTGGAAATATGGATTGAGCCAGGAAAAATTCAAAAAAACAGTACAGTGGTCTCCGCCTAAGAGCCTGGTCATCAGGAGACCAAAAAAAAAAACCCGGGCTCTTAGACAGACGGGCTCTTAGGTGGATTGAAAGTTAGGCAACTTACCTGACCACTGCCCTGACTGCTACAACTAGTTGATTGTTCCTGTTAGTTATAGTTTTATCTATGCGAATAAGAACAGCTTTGTCCCGTGTGTGTCTGTGTGGGTGTGTGTGTGTGTGCGTGCGTGCGTGCGTGTACCTATTTTGTAATTAGATTTAACAGCTCCTAGCCTTTATTAGTGTATAATTTCATTAATAATGCTCATTGCCGTCTCTAAAAATCAAGTGAGTTTTCAGGAACGGTTTTATTATTGAATGAAATAACAACCAATACATAGATAGTCTATGTATAGATAGTCGCACGAGTGAGTCAGGTGTTTAAAATTAGCCAGACCACCAAAGTAACAAAAAACAAATGATCAGTTCGGAGGCTAAACTTATTCCTCCCTATACACAGAGCCAGTCATGGGCGGTGCCCCACATACTGTCAAACAAAGAAATGGTTTGGGGTCAACGTGTGGCCCCTCCTCGTACCCTTATATCTCTACCCTTGTTCCCATTTACTGCACATGTAGCACTGTGCATTTCTCTTCAGTGAACAATCTGATGTCAAATTACACCATGATTACTGGCATGCCTTGGCCCGACATCAGGCTCCTAGGCGAATTTTTTATTTGGGAGCAGTTCTTAGAGGAGTAAATTATAGAGAAAAAATTCTGGTTTCCCAGCAGAGAAGTGCTCTTAGGCAAACTGGGCTCTTAGGCGGAGGGTTGTCAAGTGGAGACCACTGTATCTAAATTGTGTCTCTTTTCTTTGCCAGCCCCCTTCTTATTCTTCATCATATCATGTATCCATTAGCCAGTGTCATGTATCCACTAGCCCGTATCATGTATCCACTAGCCAGTAGTGGCAAAATGTTTTAAGCAAATCAAATTTGTGCATTTTGCTTCAGTATAAGGCAAGCTTGTTTGTTGTATTGCAATGGGAATGTGCCCATCACTTCAGGCGTCACCTTTGCTTCCGCTGTCCAAAGAAACTTTATGGCAACTTGCTGTTCCACTGATGATTAATGTCCTTTCACCCATTGCTCATGGGCTTCATTTGTCAGTTGCATATCATCATCAAATTGTATGATTATCTAAAGAGAGGATCTCAGTGATCTGTGCGGATTACAGTAAATAGGTTGTGGACTGACCAACACATGATGGTTTGTAGTTATATAGTCTTCACCATGGTCTCTGAGATCAGAAATTCTAGTATATTTACATTTTTTGATAGAAAGAAATCAAATCTGTGCCTCCATCAGTAATTTTTGCACTCTGCTTAACAGATTTGTTTATTAACTGCTTTTTTTGTGTTTTTTTAAGCATGAATCATTTTCCATTTTATTTTTGTACTGTAATGAGGGGAAAGAGAAGGGTGAGCAGAGATTGGGACAGCATCAGTTGGATTAACTACATCATTGTTGTGTTGTCGTTGTTGCATGTATTGGTTGTTATTATCCCCATGGAGCCCAGGTCATTCACTATCGTTATCCCTTCATTTGGCTATCAGTTCAGGGGATGACATCGACAGCTGCTTAGGTCATTTTTGGTTCTGAGCATGTCAGCCATGACGTTCACTCTTGGTCACTTCTCAGATATTTCACAGACTCTGTACAAACCATGCCTGACACCATTTGGACCCGGGGCTTTAGATATGAATTTATGGATGAGCTTTTTGATTTACAAATATGAATAGTTTATTTATCCATAAGGAAATACATTTTGACCAGTGCAGAAAACAACTGAAATAAAAAATATGTGAAGAATATACAGCACAAATATACATTAACAGTTTAAACTTGAAACAGGGAAAATATCTCTGTGAACATTGGAGTCTAGTAGTGTTTCAGGATAAGTGGGTATTATCAGTCTTAGGGCAACACTCTTGAGGGCCTGTGAATTCGTAGAGAACAAACTGAATTACTTAGGTAAATTTACTCACCAAATATTGGCATTCAAGAGAAATGGATGTCATTTACTACCTACTGCTAGAGGTTGAGGGAGGTGTCATAGTGGAACAAGTAATAAGCCAGTGATTGGCTGTTGTAGTTTGTGTTTTGCAAAGACACACCATATTACTAAGAATTGACTATTAAACTCAAGGAGTAGGTTTGATGGGGGGGGGGGGGGGGTTAATTCTCTTTTTGAAAGAACTGGATAATTCAGAGTATGTGACAGGTGTGTTGAACTATTCTTGAGTCACTCACCATCTACACTACACTACAGCTACTCCTATTTCTGACCAGTCGAGAGAGAGAGAGAGTGGGATATGGTGGCTGGGGATTGAAAGGAAAGAGGGGATGAAGAAGGGAGAGAAAGAGCGGAGAGGTAGTAGGACATAGTGAGAAAAGGTGAATGTGATTATTTTTGTTATGCTGCCCAGTGCTGAAAGTGTTCTGTAATGCTTGCTCTCTAGATCAGTTCAAGTGATGGCTGAGATATTTTGTCAAACATGTGCTTGCCATGTTGTTAACAATGTATCACTGAACTTGTGCAAGGCCCTGAAGGAATGAAGATATCCAGCAGTGTTAGTCCTGCATTATAATGCTATGACAATGCAATAACAATACTTGGTTTCAACAGTTTGATCAAGATTTAGTAATGTTAGTAGTGAGATCCGCCTGGCCTTCAGACCAGAGCTCTTCATTTCTTCTGCAGAAACAACAATCAGCGTATGATTTAGTGGATAATATGACAGTAGGCAATGATTGATAAATGTCATGTAGCATATGATGCCAAGTCTTAATAGATGTAGTTTCATTTTTGTTTAAATCAAAAATAACGTAGCCATATTTTTACTCCAAAATTGTGCATCATCAGAGTCAGCTTCAGCATCTTATTCAGCCCATCATATGTGTTCTAACTTAAGAAACATGTTAGATATATATGGCCATAAAATATTTCAGATATCAGGATTGCAGATAACTGAATACTACTTGTATTATTTATACTGCATAGTCATCAGAACCTCCATTTCATTATTGAAGAGAAAATGAAAAATCAGTGACAGAATTTGGTTAACAAGAACAAATTACATTCATATCAGTCATTGTGAGTTGCAATTTTCTAGATTGAATATGGTGGCTTTTACTTAACTTTTCTATTCTTCTCTCTCACCACAGAAGAGAAGACAGCTACTCAGACTCTTCCTCATGTGTTTCCCAAACTTCCTACGACCCCAGCCGACCCTATATGAAGGGAGATAAATCTGAAATCCCCGAGATGGCAGCAGACGACACCTCCACCAACAGCGAAGGAGGGGTCACTCTTGTTTCAGCGAAAGCTTCTTCCTCTGCCAAAGGTTTGTATGGACTTGAAATGCGACTTTTGTTTTCATTGGATTTTTTATATTTCTCGAGATACCCAGTTAGATTTTTGTCACTGTTTGGACTGATTATCACAATAGCTAAACCAAAAGTTGTCTTATTATGTTTTATTGCATAGTTTATATTCATCTTGATTGCAGTGTTTGCTATCACTGTTTTGAGTTGAGTTTGTTTTTGTTTTGTTTTTGTACATCAGTTTTGTTGAGTTTTGTTATTGTGGCATGGCAAAATTTAACATATGTTTTTATTTGTGTTGTCTTGGACTTTTAGCCTATTTGCATATGTTTTGATCCTGCCTCACATCACCACAAAATGTTTGTGGGCAAATTCACCCTTGAAATTGTAGGTGTTAATATCAGTAGTGTTTGCTTTTTTTCAAATGCCACGCATACCCCGTGCATAGGTAGGTAGTTATCTGATTTCTAGACTTAAGGCTGATTTAACCTGTGGAAACAAGTGATGATGAACCAGTGCATTGCACATATACTACACAAAAAGCTTTGCAGGATCTCACAGAGAAATAGATTGATGTCTGTGAAGACACACAGCTTCAGCATAATGCAGTGTATATAGAAGCAGTTTAGTCAGTAGATCTTTTATTGAAAGCCAGTCACCAAATATAATGCCTAGTTAGTCAGTTCTGGGGGAAACGCCTGCCAAGACACATGAAGTAGTTTACTTAGATTTTCTGTCAAAAGCTTATCACCAACATAGCATTAAATTCATCAGTTGTTAAGTAGTTTCTGCCAAAATATGTAGCATCTCCTGTTGAAAACCTATCACCAATGTACATTTGTGTGAGAATGTGTCTGTGCCATGACACATTGTTCGTGATAGCTTCCATTGCTCAGTTTCTAACCCTCAGTGTTGTGCTCGTTTGTGCTGTAATTAACATCCTTGTCATCCTCACCATCATCATTATTTGACACAAATATTCTGAAAAGATCATTGTCTTCATTCACAACCATCTTCAGCAGCTGCAGTAATTTCATCATCATCAACAGCAGCAGCAACAATAGAAATAAAATCATCACAGTCATTACTTATTGCATGCTGTGCTCATTTCATTTGGCATCATATTGTTATGTCAAGCATGAACTAGAGGTTCAGTGAAACTATGGATGTGCGGACGGATTCAGAAAGCCTGGATCACTTTAACAGTTGACATTCAGGAGGAAATATCTCGGGCATATAATCCATGGTTTGATTGAGCCCTGACTCCATTTCAAACTGAACAATTTGTGCATGTCAAGAATGGTTTGAACAGGTACTCCAGAATCATCAGAATGTGCTTTTCTTTCATTCTCCTCGCACTGTAGAATCTATCACTTGTCCTGCAGGAGGCAGTATGCATATGCCAAAAATGATAAAGCACATTCACTATGTGAATCACCATATGCAGTATTATACAGCAGTCCTACTAAAATATGAAATCTACCTCATCTCATGCTACAGGTTTACTAAGAGCTTCTGCTTCAGCATATTGATCAAATGCTCATCTTTTCTTATAATCGACCTTTTGATTTGAATAACTCTTGACAACCATTGATATCCATCAAATAGCACGTGATGTATATTCACTTGAAAATGCACGAGAAAGAAACCCCTACAGTCAGGAAACTAAGTGTGCTACAAATGAATGTTTCATTTTTTCCTTCTTCTTCACATTATTTTCTGTCTGGAGTCTTTCCCCCCACTCTTCTACAATTGTCTTCATTTTTCAACTTTTATCATACAAGTGATATTTTTCAGCCCTCTTTGTTTTTCTCACAGATTTTTATAATCAAAGCACTTTTACTTAGAAATTTCTGCACTTTGCACGGAACATTCTGAAATTTTCCACTGTGTAGCCAGCACTTGGCAAGTCAAGAGTTTACATTTTACTTTGATTCCCATCAAATTGCTATCACTGGCCACTTTTGGTTTGAGTTTTGTCCATACATTCATTGTAAAGAAAAGAACAAACCTCCAAACTAGAAGTTTAAAGATGAAAAAAATTATTATACATTTTTACAAAAACACAGACATGTATTCCATTTTTAAAACAAATAGTAGTCCCATATGGATAGCCTGATAGGGTGTTAATGTAGTTGGCATTTATAACATAATAAATATTATTATGTTGGGAAGTTTAAATATTATGGAGATATAAAACAGAACAGCAGTTGTACAATGATCTAGTATAAAGGACAAAGTCAAATGCTGACAACAAAACATGATGCCAGTTGTAGGCTTTCCTCCCAAGATCAGACCAAATTCAAAGCATCCTCACCCCAGAATGTATAGTTTTGTCCTGCCCAGCCCTCCCATACCACTGCTTTGACAGAGCTAACTCTGAGATGGTCTCCATTCTGTGAACAACAGATTGTATGAACGGTTCAATGAGTAAAATAATACATCAATAAGTAAAATCATACGTATATCCCAAGAAAGTGCTTAGCATGAGAATGTAAACGGTTGTGTCCTTCAGTGAATCTCTTGAAGTTGGCATTTCACAGCCTGAAGTCTGATATAGCCTAAATATATATATCAAAAATAGCAAGCATGCTGTATCACAGCCCTCTTCCAATATCATATAGCACCTCTGATTATTTTCCTCATTCCTATCTACAAAAATGTTGACAAGTCTTAGCTTACCAAGCACATCTAAGTGCTATAGGCGGAAGAATTGTCATTATCTAGGTCATCTTCATCACCACATGCCCTTTCATTCAGGTGCTCTTTACTACACTTTTAGACTGTTCACCTACAGCAACATTTTATGCAAGGCATCATCAGATTATTCATCAACAATAATATCAACACTGCCATCTTTGTGGTGGTCGCTGCTGAGATTATCTGGACACCTCAAACATTATCACTACACTAGTTTATTTCCCAGGATGGATGACATTTAGGCTATGTCACTATGCTGGCTGTAGCAGTAAGTTTACATAGTTAAGGAACAATGACATGCTTCTTGTAGAATCTCCACATCAAGAGACAAAATGCGCTAGATGTGTCAACTTATGTAAACATACGTACCAGACTGAGAAAACTTTCCTTGTATATGTGGGTGAAATATTCAATGAATGTTGAGAGATGCAAAAGTATTTTTGTTTAAATAGGAATTTGGCAATGCATTAAAACTTTCTGTTGGTTTTTAGGAGATGCCAAACAGAGAGCTTCTCTCTGATATAAAGTATAATTTTCAGCATAGATCAATGAATGATGAAAAAAAAAAAGAGTTATTCACGACAAATTTTTCTAGTCTTTCTCTGTGTTCTCTTATAGTTCTGTATACATGTAGCACTGACTTTTTTTCATAATGATTGTATCAGATTGCAATTTTTATTAATTTGTTACTCAGTAACCTCAGAATAGCAGATTGTGGATTAGAGCCATTTTTTTGGAGATTGTTAGACATGGTCATACGGTATAGTCAATCAAAATGATGGAAACTCATCATCCTGGGAAATGTAAGCCTGACTGACTTTGGTACAGTCATCCTAAAACTGCAGTTCTCAGTCACACCCCGGCACACAACATCACATGTTCTTCCCTGTCTGTGTTTGCTACATGTGAGTGATCATTTTGCTCAGCGAGCATCCCCTGCATTGTCTACCACCATCCCCATCAACATGCCCAAGTGCTTCACTTCAGTGCTCTCTGTATGTCCCAAGCCTTTCTGCCAAAACATCCACTATAAAAAAGTACCCACATGCATGCATGACACAGGCTTCAGCTTCCCCAAATTCAATTGGAAACCATCCTCGAAAGGGAGGGATGACGACAGTGACAGTGGGGGTGTGGTCTTACTGACCAGTCGCTCGCTGGCCCAGCAACACTCCGCTTCTGACCCAGGCTTAAACTCGGCCGGCATAACTCTCATCTCCAAAAAAGTGCTGGACACTGGCTATCCTGACTACGATGGTGAGTCATCAGGGAATGGGAAGCTGACCAATGTAAGGGAGTAGGTAGAGCCTCCGCTAGCCAGTGGGATCGTTGTCATAGACAGCCACAGGGCAAGAAGTGAAATACTGATGCAACTGATATGATAAACCTTTTCTAAGAATCACTTAAGGTCTGAAGGAAAGAAAACTGCTGAAGAAGTCCCATCATGTATTCCAAAATTAAATATAAAGGTTAGAAGTTTGAAGAATCCTTTGAAAGGAATGAGATGGGCTAAGTCTAAATTGTTTAAATGCTCAAATTAACATTGATTTGGATCAGTCACAGATCCTCAGACTTGACTTATTCTATGAACAAAATCTTGAACCTACATTTTTCTGTGTTAAGAGACAACTTAATTATAAGTTGTTTTTGATATAATGATATCATCTCATTGGTGATTCAGAAATAAGCAAACAGAAATTAACTTTAATTCTCTAACCAGATGTTTTTTTGCGAAATGGTTTGGGAATGGACATCACACAGAGATGTTCCCTTTTCCTTTCACTTTTTTTCCCATCCAACCTGTTTATTTTACTCTGGGATATTGTGATCTCTGGTGTGGTGGAATCTCTAACACATTCCTTGTGCTGTAGGGTCTCGAAGGTGTTTCTTTGTCTCACTCGGTGTCACTTCAGTTCATGTCAGTCTCAGCTCATAATTCTATCTGGCAGTGCTATTTTGTTTTTTGTTTGTTTTTTTACCAACATTAATCATTGAAATCTGGGAGCAACTTTTCAAATAGGCATTCCAGAGCAGGGGTGAATTTCCATAGCTTGATTATAAGATCATTTATAGAATGGAAATATGCCAAAATCAATTCTTCTTCATTTTGTTTTTGGTTAAGTGTTATGCACCAAGTCATGATTACAAGATAGGCTTCAAGCTGTCTACTCTTTCATCGCTTGAAAAAGCAGGACTAAAAAACAAGTGAAACTATGTTTAAGGTCCAGTTTCATCAATACCCAAACACAGGAAATGAAATCAGAAACTCTTATATTTTTCAAAACTTAAAGCTGATCACTATGGACCCTTAACTATTTCCCTTGTCATTTGTGTTGAAAGGATACCTTTTTTTGTGTGGGATAGAAGTGTGTACTCTGAAATTATTTTCTAATACAAAACATCTCAGCTCTCAAGTCAACTGAGTATAAGGCTGAAAAAAGAGAAACAAAAAATAGAAAGATGATACAAGTATTTTTATCCAGTAACTATGCTGGACACTAGAGAAAAGTGAACATCAGTGACACATTTCCCTGGCCTGTGTTTCCAACATGTCTTTGCCTCTCCTGTGAGGACATAGTTTTTTGCTTTCTCTGTCTATTCTCTCTTCACCTTTGAATCCAGTGATGTTGTTCTCCCACAAGGATCTGTTCAGTTCTGATGGTTTAGATGGAAGGACTCAGCTTTCAGTTTCACTTGATGATGAAAGTTTTCCTGGAAAATCTTTGGCTTTCTTTGAATTTTTTTTTTCATCATTTGGCTTGTTTGCATGGCTTGTTAGTTTTCTCTTAAAAGAATATAAAGGTCTAATGTTTCCTTTTTTTTTTTTTTTTTTGTTTTGGGGGGGGGGGAGGAGGAGGAAAATGGGGATTCTTTTTCACCCCCTCCCCTCCACTCTTCCTCTCCTGAAAACTTAGATGTGGATTCTGTGTAATATATTCTATTACATTCTTATTCTCTTGAAAATTTGATTGTGGCATGATGTAATATTTTATGTATTAATCTGTAGTATAGCTGGATGTTTTTTTTGGCATTGCATGAAAGTATATGTACTTACCAAGCAAACTACAGCTGTGTGTTGCAATATTTCATAAGGATACTCAAGCAGACTTAGTTGGGACTGTATCAGTTTTTGCGGCTGGCATTCTGTGGTTGAACTAGAGATTTTCAGTGAAACATGTTTTTTTTTTCTAATTTATTCTTTTAATTCTCTGAGATATCATAACATTTACTCAGATTTCTTTAAATTTTTTAACCTCTCAGGGAAAATCAATGTCTATACTGTGCCTCTCATATCTCAGAACTTTGCAGGATTTGTTTCTCTGGTTTGTTGGTTTAGTTTTTGTTTTGTTTTAATTTGTTTTGTTTTGTTTTTCTCAATGAAATTTTAATGGCAAAATGTAGTTCCTTCCAAGCATATTAGCAAGGAAAGAAAATTATGTAAACAAAAATAAAACAGCCAAAAAAACTGAAACCTACTTATATTTTCTCACATCACATGCCCACCATCAGAGGAGAAAGGAAAAGGTATTTCAGAGCACAATTTATCTACCTGAATACCACATATTTCACACCTGTTTAATCGTAATGCCCTGCTCAGATGATAAACTGTGACCAGCCTAGTACAAATGTTTATTATCATTGCACAGTGTTATTCAGCTCTAATCAGCCAGCTTTCTCTCCCTCACATGACTGCTTCATGAGAAAGCCGCTTGCTTTGTGCTAGTTGCCATTATTTCTCTCAGTCGAATTACTTCCCTTTACAACACACAAAAACTCGTGAACAAGTTCTGTAAGGAAAAGAAGACTAATTTTTAACTACTGAAATAGAGAACATTTTGACAAAAAATATTATGATAAGAAATGCAGGATAAGAAATGCAGCATGATGAAATCAGGTGCTCATCAAACTGAACAGGCTAGTGAGTGAATATTTAACACAAATTGTTTTGGGTTTTTTTGTAACTCAAAGCTTTTAACATCTACTTAGCAAGATCTTTCACAGTTAGATTTGCTGAAATATATGATAGGAAGTAAAAGTCCAAAAATTGTGATTTATGATGAGAAATAAGATGAGATAAGATCAACTTTATTTGTCTTCAAAAGGAAGTTCCATTCACAGTTGATGAGAGATATGAGTATGTAAGACACATTGACATTATAGGCAAAGATATCACTCACAACATGAGAACAAGGCAGATTCAAGGAACATTTCTGCAGCTTGATAAGCGTATATCTCACTGATGGCAGAAATGAAATTCTGTAACGCTCATGATTAGTTTTTGGATGCAGCAAATGCAGAGTTCTTTCAGACTATTTCAGTTGATTGTGAAAGGGGGGCATAGTGTCTGCCCAAATTATGTTAAGCTTTGATGTACAGTGACATGATTTAGATGAGGGTTAATTTACAAAACTGATCTGCCATTTTCTCACTGAATTCAGCAGCAGCAGCAGCAATAGGCCAGCTCCATTATCTTTAATTGCCAACATCTTGAATTCTAATCAAGACAGAACAGAAACTTTTATCACCGACAGTAAGAGATATGGATAAGCTTTAGGGTGATATCAGTGACTCAATATGCTTAAAAAAAAAATAAAACAAAAAATTGACCAATGCCTGATTTCATTGTGTTGCATCTCATCACAAGAAAACATTTTTTTGACCCCATGCGTGCTTCAGCTTGACAGTTTCGAGCAAAAGATGCAAAAATAAGTTTTTTCGTTGTTATTAGGATATTCATTGTTCCACAATCTTCTGTGTCTGGCAAAGGGAAGTAAGTTAGATTACTGAAAAAGAGTTTACCTACTGAACAGTCCAAGTATCTTTTTGGCTCATCAGCATCTCTTACCATCTTCAGAACAGTTAAAATATAAGATAACAGATAAGAGATGTGGCTGTGAAAGTTAGTGTATTTGTGTTTGGGAGGATAAACAAATAGAAAATGCTTTAGCCACATGCCCATTTGAATATCAAATCACTTATAAACAAACAGGCTGTAAAATTTTCAAACTGAAGTTTTTTTGTGTTTTTTAAGCTTTTTTGTTTTATTCATTTATTTATTATTTGTTTGCTATATCTTTCTTCTTTCTTTCTTTAAATTTATTTATTTATTTATTTGTTCATTGTCAAATCTAATTTTGACATTTATTTGCCAGTTTGCTTGAACAAACATTTGAATTTCTTTGTCTGTACACAGTGAAATCACAGACTGGATGTTGCAGAATTACAACTTTTTGCTAATGTTTTCAGTTAATGATGAAAGATGGCGTAGGACGCAAATAGTCTTTGTTAGAACATTTCTCAGATGAATGAATGGATGTATGAATGAATGAATGAGCAAACAAACAAGTAAGAAAATGAGTGAACAGACATATAAACAGAGAAATGAATGAGCAAATGAATGAATAGATACATAAGACTACCATGAAATTTTTTGCCACTTTTTCATAGTGTAGAAATGGTAATGCTGTGCTCCTTGAAAAGAACTTATGTATGAAATAACACACTGTTTAATGCATAATTTGTAGTGTAGTTTCTGCACCTCACTTTATTTGAATATATATAAAATCTCTATTTCTCCTAGGAGACTTTGAGCTTTCATTGCATATATGTCTTCCTTCTTTTTATTTTTCTTCTTGCCAATATCGAATATCTTTGATGGCTTCCACATACATTTCTCTATGTAAACATCCATCAAAGCATGTTGACTTTTTCTGTGTCATATCTGAATCTCTGATTCATTCAAACTGATTTTAATTCTCTCATTAATTTATATGGTCTGATGTCGTTTCCATGCACATGACTTTGTTATAACTCACTGGTTGTTTTGTCTTATTGTACTCAACCTCTGATTTCCTCTAACCTTAATGACATAAACCTTTCAGACAGTCAGAGATTTGTATTGTGAATCAACAGATTCTATATGGTAGTTTTGCTAGAAATTGAGAGCTTATGTAATGAGTTATTTTGACTGTCAGCCAGATTACTTCTCTTGGCCAAGTACAAGAGGTATAACACAAGCATTGGTAAAGAAGGAAAAAAAAAATCACTGTTTCTCTTCATATTTGAAACCCTATGACTAACAGAAAAACTATTGAAAAACTCACCACCTGATGAAAATCTTTTTGTTTTTTTTTTCTTCATGAAAGTTTTTCAATATTTTTCTTGTTCTTTTCTTCACTTCACGTTTCACGTGCGTTGCCACACATAAGGAGAAGTAGCCTAAAGGGGAAGTAACTGAACTGGCAGAAAAAATGGCTCATTCTTAGTGGACTAACTTGATTCCTGAGTTCAGCTTGTAGTGATAAGAGAATCTCTACATTGGCTTCTCTTTCATGCTGTGTAGTTTTTCTGTTGTTTTTTTTCATATGGGACAACTTTAGTTTTTTGGTTTTTTGTTGCCTGTGTTAGTGTTGTTAGCTTTAGTTAGTGCCATAGATTTACATGTTGTTGGTTATTTGTTCAGGGCATCCAGAGCAGCATTTTCTTCCAATAGAGTTAGACTTACTTAATGTGTCACAATGTTCAAAATATGGAAACCTTACTTCTCTTCAGTTGGCATATTAGAAAGTAACTTTGATATGGTATCAATAGTCATTTCTTGTTGTTTTCATATGCTGTCTCTAAGCTCAGCATTAAATCCAAGCAATGACATTTGTGGGGCATGAAAAGATTGTTGCAATTTGATTTTGACAGTTTTTATTTTGACATATGTTCCCATTTGTTGAGGGGGGGGGGGGGGGGTGGAAACGGAAGGATATGTTAGGTGTCTGAAACAGATAAGAGGATGATGGCTTTCAGTGATATATTAGTCCATAAAATAATCAGTGAAACCATCCTTAGATACTCAGAATGTTTCATATATGTATGCTTAAACTACTCTTTAAAGCCAAGATTATAAGTTATGAAAACAACAATACAGATTTTGGAATGACAGGAGATTTTGTGTCAGAGAAATGGAAATATCTGTTCTCTTCCTAACAAAGCACTAATGATATGATTGTAGTCAGAAGTGAACTTTCCTACATGATCTGCCTTCTGTTTACAAATAACTCACTTTATTTGTTTTTCCACAAATTTCATAATATACTTGTACATAATATGAGTGGAAATGTTTTTAATTTTTAATGTTTTGTATGTGATGCGAATGATCCGATGTGAATTTAAATGCACACATAATTATGCCCATTTTTCTATAAATAGTATTCAAATGTGAAGAGAATTACAGCTAAATTCTGTGTAATAATCACATGTTGATGATACATTTAACATGTTCATTTGCTTATTGGACTTTATAATCTAATTTTTGTGCTTGGTTGTCTACATTTCAGCCTCCAGTGTGAATAGCGACATCACGTCTTCCTTGATGGTCAGTGAGCCAGAGGGGGATGGCTCAGGCAAATACACACTCCACATCTCAGGGACCCCAGCGGCTGAGGTAAGCGGGAGGGAATGAGGGAGTGAGTGAGTGAGTAAGTGCTTGAGTGTGAGTGAGTAAGTGTGTGAGAGTGAGTGGGTGAGTGAGTGAGAGTGAGTGAGGGAGGGAATGTATGCATACATGAATTGACTGTTGGATGAATAAGGGAATGACTGTAAAAGTGAGTATTTTTATTTGTCAGTCTCATTGTCTGTCTCGCATACCATTTGCTTGTCTCTCTTATCTATTTGTCTGTCTTTGTGTCTGTTCGCTACACTTTTCTTTTTTTTTTGTTACTGAGGAACTATAAATAAAACATCTTTCAGAGTTTAGACTACTGCATAAAAATGTATTTTGTGTGGAAGGTTGTCTTATTTGCCTCTTGTTTTACCATCTTTTTTATCACAATGGGAGGTATATATGTTTTATTTAGAATATAGCAGCATCACCGCGTCAGTAGCCATGGACAAGTTTTGAATGCTTAAAACCTTTTCCATTGCCTCTGTTGAAGTATCAGTGAGATATTTACATTATATCATGTGAAATATCAATTTGCAGGAGAATACAGCCCCCAATAAACGCAGCCAGAATCAATATCAGTCAGGGCCCATAAATGAGTGGAACACGGAGCATGTCTGTCACTGGCTTATGGCCCTTGAGCTGGACAAGTACATTGATTGTTTCCGAGAGAAAAATGTCACAGGCAGTGCCCTGCTTCTGCTGGACAGCTCCAAGTTGAAGGTGAGGCAGGAAAAGCCAGAATGAGAGAGAGAGAGAAAAAACAGAGAAGATTAGAGAGGGAGGGAAGAGGAGACAGCAAAATGGTGGGAGGTAGAAATGGAAAAAGTGTAAACAAAAAAATGTTGTTTTTGCTTTTGTTTTTTGTTTTTGTTTTGGTTTTTTTTTTCAAAGAAGATGGGATGTTGGTTAGAAAGTGAAAAGTGAGTTACCAAGGCAGAGAGAGAGAGAGAGAGAGAACAATGGATGTATAGTGGAGGGAGGGATGAATGAGCGAAGAGTGGAAAAAAAAAAGTTCAAAAGAAGAAAAAGTTTTGGATGTCAGGAAAGAACAGAAAAAGAAATTGAGGGAGAGAAATGCAAAATTAGGAGAAGAACTAAATGCTGGTAGAAGCAGAGGAAGGCAAGAGAAAAACAATAACAAGAAGAGTTACAAAATGACAGAAAGTGCAGGCATCAGATAAATTGCAGCAGAATTGTAGTCTCTTATTTGCCACACTCCTGTTCATTCACTCTGTTACCTTTGATGTGTTGTAATCAGTAACATTTGTCAATTATTGAAAGCCATGATTATACGTGCACCCATTAGATTTGTCTCTCCACAACCCCCCCCCCCTCCCCCCCCCTCCCCAGTTATCTGACCAATTTTTAATATAAGTTAATTAGGGATGCCAAATTTTTTACGTAAATAGGAAGTTGACTCTTTGGCAGTCACCCACTTCTGTTTGCTGGTCATGGATTTTTTTCTTTGTTTAAATTTAAGATACATCAGTGTTTACATCATATCAATAGAAATGAAAATGGCATGGATAGTGGGAGAAATGTTTCCCTATCTTTTCCTGTAGACAAATTGATCCTCAGCAAGTGTTTGAATCACATCAGATGCTCCTCTTATGTTTGTATTCTTGAAAAGCAATTAGAGCTTATAGTGTAGGAGAATAAGTGCTTCATTAACTCTTGTTGCCAAAGTGACAACTCAGTCATCACTAGGTCAGGGCGTGGCAGCCGAAGTGGCGACTCACTCAATTGACATGTAGTTAGCCTCAAAAACTCCATGCTATAGGGAAGTAAATGCAACCATTTCAAAACTGCAAAGCCTGTGATGGAAAAAGAAACGAAACTAGCAGGAGTTGCTTGAAAAAGTGGTAGATTTGTGTTTTTTTTTATATGCTATACTGATGTATACACCAATTTAACAAATTAATTCTGGCAAAACCAGAATATTAATTGCAGGTAACAAGTGTTAATACCTTCCATTATTAGAATATATTATTATTTTTGCAATCGTCTTAAAATTTATGATGGGCTGTCTATGGCATCTAACTCAATCAGCTACAAAAAATGAACAACAATCTGTAGAACACAATAAGTTAAAAAATTGAAAATTGTGTTACTGGCCAGATTTTCAAACCTCTTGGTTCTTTTTTTTTGTGTCTATATGAGCAGTGCGTGTGATCTGACTGCTGGGACACAGGTGTCCATGACCCAGTTGTCTGCTTGTGTTTTCCTCTCGCCTCTTCTGTGATGTCAGTTATTATTATTGTTGATATGTTTGTTTCTCTGACAGTCAATGGGAGTAACAAGCAGCAAGGACAGGGAGCTGATGAAGAAGAAGATCAAAGAGATGAAGGCCAGCATGGAACGAGAGAGGAAAATACAAGAGAAAGAGAGAAAGCAGAAAGAGAAAGAACAAAAGAAAATGTCCAAAAAGAAATGAGGCCCACAGTCCAGATAGATCACTTGTTTTGTGAATACTGTAGATACATACAGAGTGACTGGTCTATGTTTGGGTGTGTGTAGACATTGAACAGCTGTATTATGGTGGCAGATATGGCTGTTATTCTGAATGACATACACTGAATAGCTGTATCATGGTGGAAAATATGGCTGTTATTTTGAATGACATGTAATGAAAAGCTGTGTTGTGGTGGAAAATATGGCTGTTTTTCTGAATGACATACATTGAAAAGCTGTATTGTGGTGGAAAATATGGCTGTTTTTCTGAATGACATACATTGAAAAGCTGTATTGTGGTGGAAAATATGGCAGTTTTTCTGAATGTCATATGCAGTAGGTAGAAAGAGAATGGCTGAAATGTCTAAGAAATTGTGGCTGCTAATTGTATGTCTGAAGATGAAAACAACAAAATAAAATGACCATGATAAACTATGACAAAAATTTATGGTGCAATTATATGTTGTAAGGTAGCTATTGTTACTCTGTAGCATTCAATAGGCTGACAAAGTCACAAAGTAGTGTCTCCGATATATTTTGTATAAAAAAAAAGTATCTGGCGCCTTCCAGAATCAACCTCTGTCATCTTTCATCCAGACTCTTCATTAGTTCGTAGAGCAACATTTTACCTGGCACAATGGAAATCTTGTGTTCAACACTGAAAGCATTTAATTTCGACTTAACAAAAAGCAGGTTGGGCTAGGAGATCCATCATAACAATCTGTCATCAGTGTTGCAGGATAAACATACATTTGAGTCAGTGGAAGTCAACTTCTGGGGAGCCAAACAATACTGTTGACTTCAGACAAGGTTGAGATTAACCAGTGTAAAGATATAAAGAGAAACTTTAGGACTGCCAAGAGGGGTTCAGTTTTTTTAAGAGAGTTGATTTGAAGTGGACTGCATTGTAGCTCCATATTTAAAAAAATAATTAGAGGTTTTCGTAATCTGCACTTGAAAATTATCCTACAAATTGTGTTTGTCACTGAGCCAAGACTGTGTTCTCAGGTGTTGCACACAGGTTGTCACACAGGCTTACTTTGGATCATCCTCTCGGCACATCCTGCTCAATAGGCACAAACAGAGTCAAACGTCTTACCTCCCACCAGTTCACGCCTTTTTGGCATATTGTAAGTGAATGTGTAGGTGACTCTGAGAAAGTGACTGTAAAGTGTG
>JBCEWB010391956.1:0-20749 GCA_039654565.1 Peronia peronii
CGTAATTTCCTGACATGGTCATGACTAAGACTGGAAATAACAAGTTGATTTCACAATAATTAAGATGGAAAAACCAGTCGCTGGTTCCTGTTCTGATTTCAACATACGTGGGGCGACAATTATCTATGCGGGGGCAATGATGCTCCTCATTGTCTGGCTTCGCCAAACATAGGAATCTTTGACAACTACGAAGCTGCAGTCACGATTGTAATTCACCTATGACGTAATTTCTTCGACAAAATTCCAATTTAATTGTCTAACGGAGGTTTCTCCGATATTTAACTCGTCTTCGTGTTGAAGATACAACACGCAGTAAGGCTCTGTCTAGGCCAGGAGCGGCACCTTACTAACAGTGATTTATTAGGGGGGGGGAGAGTCAAAGGGGGAAGAACCTAAGGTAGGAGCAGGCATCTCGTGGAAGGGAACAATAGCAAGAGTATTATCTTACATTTGACAACGCAGTCTCATGGGACGCGTCACTGCTTCCGTGTATCGCACTCTCAAACTTCTGCGACATAGGGGTTACAAAGGTTAAGGAAGTACAGTCGTTCAAAATCTCACCAGCTCACATTTATTTTATATATAGCCTACCATTTCATTCAGTATGTAACTGCTGGGCTAAAATTTCTCATAAGTGATCAGTGCCCTACACTGTCATTTTTTCTTGTAAGTATCCGGGATTTATCATTAATGCATCTACATCTCGTCCTCACTGAGACTGAGAGATCTTGACATTGAAGGTCCTTCGTCTTGTCTTCAATGATTTCAATCTTACCGCATTTTTTTTTTAAAGTTTTCTTTTGACTTGGAGTTCGTCAAGATTTAGAGGTTAAATATATATATATATTTATAATATATATAAATATATATATATATATATATATTCTAGGACAAAGCCAAAGATAGTTTCATGACCAGCTTTAAAGATCTCTTTACCATAGGAATGTTAAGTTTTGGACCCATCTAAACCAGCAGAAGCTGTGAGATGGCATGTCACAAGATATGTAAGAACAGGTTAGGTTTGGGTTGGATTTTCTTTAACAAGATATCAACATGATAAGGGACACTGGACCAAACACGATATAAATGCATTCAGCAATGAACAGCTCATATGTAGGTGTATAATCATATCAAAGATGAACAAGACAATTAATAGCCAACCAAATCATACAACTCTAAACAATTATGTCCATTGCAGGTTCACATATTTTTTTATTTTTTTCTATCCCTGTGGGATGGAAGATCGTAAAAATTATAAGATTGTTTGAGGCTTTGTAAAGATATTCACAGACTATGATGGTTTTTTGTTGTTGTTTTTTTAATTTGATAAGCTGGGGCTCAACTATATCTGAGGAATGGCATTGTTACAAAGGTTGCGACAGCTACAGATTATCAAGTTTCCCCGCAACTGTGACATTTCCTTTGCTAAGGGAATAAACTTGTCGAAACATTTTCCTTGTAATTGTACTGTTGAGTAGAAGTTCTTGCGAACCACTACTATAAATACAAAGAAATCTCTGGAAAGTTGTTCATTACAAGCTACATCGGATTTGATCAAAGCAATAAGTGGCTGTAGTCCATTCACTGTGAAATTACCGTTTACTATTTTTCTGAGCAGAGATGCAGGCAATATCCAAATCAAGCCAGAACAAAAAGAGACCCATCAATCAGTATTACCTCATAAAGTAACGCTATCCTGTAAAGAACACCATAATTAGCCTATGCCCCACTCATTTTTTATGAGCAGAATTCAAGATCATGTTCATTATACAAAACTACGTGATTCAGATATCTAAGATGCCGTTTTGAAACTCATTGTAATGATGTGGTCATTTCCTAAGGATAATCTAACGATTTTGTAGCAGACATGTACTTACGTTTAACCTGAGTAGTGGTACAGTGACCATTTCCTGTTGTTGTTGTTTTTTTGATGTATTTGCGTCAACTTATTTTTGTTTGTCTTTTTATCTTATCCAGATCTAATAAATATACTCATGCTTTATCTGTGTTACTAATAGTTTCGATTATTTCTAGTTATTTCCGACTGCATGTAAACTAATGCGGTTATGAGAGGAGTGTGAAATGTCACATTGCACCTCAGTTCTTGCTGGGCTGCTGGTGCTATCTCATTTTGTACATCTAAACAATTATTATTATAAATTGAGATAAGATAGCATAAGATAAGATTATATAAGATTATATAAACATTCTTGTACTCAAAAAGAAACAGCTTTTACGGAGAAACATCAGAACAATGACATACACGAGAATCAAGATTCTAGTTTGGATTTTATTTTTTTCTTCAAATTTTATCTGTGACCTTACACGATTAATCATAAGATGGACAGATTTATATTTTGGTTACTAATTCTATAATTTTAATTGCGTAAATCTAATTTGTAATATTTTATTTACTGTAATAAATAAAAAATAAATTTTTAAAATTACATTTATCATCAGCATAGCTGGTAATGCATGTATTCCATTTCAGAATTGGAAACAGTAACGTTCACATACTTTGCACCAATGACAAAGTTCGATGGCAAAAGAGGACATGGAAGAGAGTGAGAGAAGAGAGCAACGAAGTTAAGCGGAGGTTGAACTGGCTGGATAGTGAATGCGGAGTCAAGAACTTTGTCAGCTTTCGGATTTACCAAGTAGGCCTTTGCTTAACCAAATGTTTTCATAATAAACCTGAGTGCTACACAGTTATTTGACCAAGTAATCGCTACAATATTTTTTAACAACAGCATAATATATTATTGTCTTTTTTGTCTGTGTGATGTCACTACTACACGGTGACAAGCCAATTAAAGTATGAAACCTCTCATCACTAATTAAACTCCGTTCCGATCGCGATATGAATATGACCTGAGCTTTTATAATAGTCTAGGGAGGATTAAATGAGGAGGACCAAATCTGTTTCTGAACACTGTCTGGGGATTCCACACAGAGACATCTGTAAAGTGCTTTCAGATACTTCTTCTACTATAATGACCGTATCTGCAAGACACGCTCTGCAATATTAAGCCATATGTTGATGGTCTCTATCAGGTGGCATTGGATTAATTTTCTGATTTTTTAATTCTACTCTGGAATCGATTTTCAGATGTTTATCTGTCATGGGCTTCAGACTCTCAGTGAATTAAAGACAGCACGTTTGAATCATCATGTATCGTCTAGCGTCTTCCAACTGATAACTGTATCACGTGATTAGACTTAAAATAACAGCTCAAGCCGGGAGACAACCCCTGATCAGTTCTCAACAAAATTAGTAGATTTAGCTACCCAGGCACATGCCTTATATAAAATTAACGCTGGCTCTGACAGACAAAGTCCCTTGTGTTGAGTTCCACTTCTCGTCAGGTGTCATACAACATGCACTTACTGACCGGGAACATGAACTTACACTTCAGGGCTGGTATTGCCAGGCAAAGCATAGATATCTCGTAGCAGATGAGAGCAGTTTCCCCGAAACAGGTGGTCAGATGTTTGTGTAGATGTTTGTAGTGACACTTCCTAATAAATCTGATTTCTTATAACTGAAAGCTGGGACTGAGTTATTTAAATATTATCAAAGTCCCGCAATCTTTTTACAATGTGATGAAATAAAAGAGAAAAAAAACACACACACAATATTTGTCTGCATGGTCCACAAATCAACAACATGTCAATTGTAAATAATCAAATGGAGTGTTCCTTGTGCTGTGATAACAGATAAAAATCTCAGTTTATATATGAATAGCCATGAGCCGAGAGCGCTTTATTTGTCTTCAAATGCTCACAGAACAATAACTCAGAACTTTCAGGATCTGCCGGGAAAATGTTAGCGTGCAGAGACAGCAAACGTTGCTGGCTATCATTGGTCCCCAGAGTGACAAGTACCACTTCTCCTGTATCACTCCTGGGAACACTAAAGACCGCTTGATTACAAACAACTGGGATTGTTCGAAACCCCGTTGTGCAAATTACCGCTAACCCTGAAATCCTGAATGCACAATATGGGCATGTCTGGTACTGAGAAAGGCTTGAACGCTTGAAATGTCAAGGGGTCGATCGGGCAACATGACAGATTAGCTCATCATACTTTGTATCTGAATATCGTCACAGCTACACGATAATGACATATGTCATTTTTAGCATTGTTGAGATAGTGAAGGCAAAAAAAAAAGAGTTCTAGATGACAATTCATACTAATGAGTTATGTCGTTATTACTGTTAAAGTAATGCATGACTCTATAGCATTGTTGAGATATCGAAGGAAAAAAAATAAAAAATATAGATGACAATTAATACAAATAAGTTATGTCATTATCACTCTTTTGAGTTAATGCATCATTTTATAGCATTGTTGAGATATTGAAGAAAAGAAAACTTTAGATGACAATTCAAACTAATAAGTTATGCCATTATCACTATTTAATTAGTGCATGACTCAGTAGGTGCATTTCTTTCTCAATAATATTATCTGGTAGTTCTAGCTCTCAGGAATACCATGAGACATCACTCTCATTTTGGTATAGGCCTGGTCAATTGTACAGCAGTGACAATGCGTTTCCAAATGGCAAACATTTTAGTGACAAAAGTACAAATTTTTATATCGCTATAAGGAATAAATGCCATTTTTTTTAAAACACCAATGCTGTCGTCACAGGAACTGTGGTAAATCAACATTGTCTGCTGACATTGTTAAGCCAATTGCAATAAAAAAGATCATGTGAATAAATTCAAGTTTAGAGACAATGAGTTTTAAAAACATATCTGAGGCTTTCTGGCTAGGCCTGAGACGTGGAGAGTTCATCTTAACTTTGAGTTTGCTAGGACCTTTGTACCGTATGGAATGCCACATCTTTTAATTAATTTTTTTTAAAATCCCTTTATACTTGCTTGGAATATGCCAGTCCTCTGTACCAACACTGTTTCTACCGCAAATAAATAACAAAAAGTGATAAATTGTGGACACTCTTTAAAATTTTTCACCAATATGATCTGATTGCGGCCCTCATTAATTTCCTGGTTTACTGTCAGTAGCTAGGGCCCTAGACACTCCCCGTGCCCGCTCTTGATTTCGATCTGTGGAAATAAATTCATTTCTAAAATCAGTGAAAGAGATAGTAAAGTATTGCTTTATTTTCCTGTGCGCAAGTCCTAAGCAGCCTTTATCTCTGTCTCCTGACGTTTCAAACCGAGACACCAATAATTTATCTACGAGTTAGAGTGCCCTAGATTTCAAACTATTATGACCCAGGCGGTCTGTTCTCTGGCATTTATCAGTATATGACCATCTCGCCAACGCATGATTTCCGTCTCGGACCGGGCATCTGTGCATTGCCAGCAATTCCCGTGAGGGATTTCTTCACAATTGCCTGCTTTTTAATTGTCGTTTACTGTACCGTGGAAAGAAAGGCGTGTGTAGGGGAGAGGGGGGAGGAAGAGGGCAGAAAGGCTGACTATCGCCATAACTGGTAATTGGCTCATGATTTTTAATATGTGCCAGCATATACCGACAAAATTTCTAAGCAGAATCGTACTCAGAAGGTATAGAATGGAAACATATCTATCACTGCGAGTGCATACATAATATCCCAGTTGCAAATTGTTTCTACAGAAGACATGTCCAGTAGTTGGGTGAAGGGAGAAGCTTTGCTGAGATTTCATATATAGAAGTGCAGGAGAACTACAGGCCTGAACTTCAGAAAGTTTCTGTTTAAGAGAGGAAGTGACTGAATGAAGTCCGAGTTTGACTGTGAAAAGAGCTGACTCAAAGCTATCTTATACAAATTTAATTAGAGTATGCTAAGATACTGAAGGAAAAACATCCGAGCTAGAAAATATTACACACTGAAGCAAACATAATATTAACAGGGTCAAAAGCGGTCATTAGTCTGTCTTTAATTAACATTCTTAAGTCTTTGTGAGTCTGTGAAAGCTGCATTGAGTTCGGAAGGATAATGACTTATTGGGGAATATTAGCTGTCAAAAGACACTGAGAGATTGTGATATACGCAATAATAACTGATTATTTTCCCTGGAGTTTAAAAATCTTTAAACCTGAGAGAGTGCATGTCAAAGAAAGGGAACCATAAAAATTTGAGAATATTGGAGGAGTAAGTGACATTATAGAATGTGAGCAATCAACCATTCAGCATAGTTTTCAGGGTATCGAGACTTCTTTGCCTTTCAGATTTCAAGGCCGAAGATGGCCTTAAACTTTATAAGGTTACATCTAGACATCATAATGATATTTGCTCATTTTTCTGACTGGCCCGTGTTGAGTTCTTTTATGTCTGATAATACCTGCCGAATCCTTGAGGAAGAAAGCAAAATGCAACTCCTGCACAGGAAGACGATTCAAACGACACAACAACGTAAAACAACATAAAGTGGCTCTATATAACAATTCTCATTTAAATCTTATAGAAGTCCAGCGTGGCAACATATATCAGGAGAGATCAGTGTGTGACACTTCCAAAGGTTGTTCATGAATAAATCAGCTGGTCGGCTCTGGAAGACCAAGGTTATTGCAGTGCACAGATGAGCAGAACCCATCCAGTTGGCGTTATTGATCCTTGGACAATTTTCAGTACTGATGATAAATTACCGCATCCCTTGCTAGGGACCAGACCTTATTGAGGCCTGTTCAAGATTTTATAAGGTTTCTCACCCTTTTGTGGCCGTCAGCTGGACTACTCAAATGTCATGTGATGACTTGCGTAGATGTGACATTTTTGGACTACATTCAGGGTACTTCTGGTTCATAGGTGTGAAGGACCAAAGGAGTCGTCCCCCATTTTAACATGACGGTTATTTAACTGCCAACTGTACAGGTACTGTGCACCTGGCAAAGAATGCATTTTTTTTCCTTCTCTGAGGACATTTTGTCACACACAAGAGGACGTTGAGCAAGCGCAAAAGAAGAAAAAAAAACTTTTTGCGCTCTTTGCTTAGAACAAAAACCATGAAATATTCTGAACAATTTATAGTGTGACTTATGGTATACGGAAAATGTTTTCTTCTTGTCATATTAATTTTAACAAAATTTGTTTATCATCAGTCTGTTAAATAACAAGAGGAAAAGGATTTTGTTGTTGTTGTTGTTGTTGTTGTTGTTGTTGTTGTTGTTGTTGTTGTTGTTGTTGTTGTTGTTGTTGTTGTTGAACACCTCTTGTGTGTGGCAAAGGGAAGTAATACGGCTGGTCAAAGACATTGCCCATTGATAGAAGGCCAGTTAAACAACAACTGGAACTGTATGGCCAGCTTGACTACGATTATATCTCATCAAGAGCACATTAATGCTTTACGCGCGACCATGAATCAATAATAAACTTCGATTCAGAACTTAAAATATTGGCAATGGCTAGCCGGACTTATGTCCGTGTAGTCTTGAATTTCTAGCCGAATTTAATTACTGGTAGAGCCGTATAGATCTATAATAAACTGATTCTTTATGAGATAGGTACAGGATAGAAAATGGAATAATTTCAAGCAAGATCTGGATTTAAGATATAGTTCTGCCTATATAGTCATATGAGACTACGTATTCGTTTGCACGGATAGTCATACGGAGTCCTCGAGTCCATGAACTCCGCGAACTCACAATCTTGTCTCTTAAACTTCAAAATTCAGCATCTGTGGAAGTTAAACTCAGCATCTTTTTTGTCATTGTAAGCGGATCAGTAGCGGAAAGTAAAAAGCAGCAAAAGCGTGATGTAAAGATTGGGGGTTGGGGGGGGGGACAAAGGAGTGAGGGTGGGACAGATTGAAACATTGGACCATAGCGTGTGGCCGGCGGATGAAATCTTCCCGAAATTAAAGACACCGGGTCCTCCCTTACTCCCTCGCTACCAGCCCCGTCCACGATGCTGCATATTTTAGCGACGCACAATCCAGATTCGTTTTGGTATCAAAGCCTGAGGCTGGAAATCTGAGTTATGTCATTTCTCTTAATCATGTATGCGCCAGTGTTTTGGTCCTAGGAAAGTAGCATTAAGTCGGCTTTTAAGAATCTGTCCGTTTGATGAGAAGAAATATGTGGGAGAAAGTTCCTAAAATTTGTAAATAATTTTGCCCCGACACGGTACCTCCGCCCATTTTGTGACTTTTATTCGCCAAGACAAAGGATTCTTTATTGTGCGTAACATACAAACGGGGCCTCCGAAAAATATTCTCCCCTATCCAACGTCGAGCTACCCTATCCAAGAAGACAGGGAATCGTTGAGTCACTGAAAGAAATGCAGTGTTAATGTTTCAATCTTTACCGTCCCCCCAGTAAGATTCGAATTTCGAAGTCGTGACGTAAGTTTTTCGCCGAGGAACAGACGCCTAACCCATGGGCAAGGCAGTTTTCAGAGTTTGGTCTTTGATGTTCATTAAAGCGGAAACCTATTTTTAGGCGCAAACGAATAGGTAGTCTCGTGTGACTCAGTAGACACAACCTTAATATATTCTAAGATATATAGACTCCAAACATTTACATTTTATGTCGTAATAAGATGACGTACTAGTCCTCCTAATAAAGACAAAAGACTAGTTGAACGTAAGTACGGCTAATATTTCGTAACATATTATACATCGAAACTGCCTTACAACCAGCACTCCCCTATCGCCCATTTAAAGAGGAAACGTAATCAACACAAACATCATAGAAATGAGTGTTTCCAAATACCAAGGACAGTAGTAGCCATAATCTGGAGCTGGCAACATTAGCGGTGATTTGAAATAGAAGAGGGGGGAATTCAGAACCGAGATAGCGGCATTAACTCTGTAATTGTCAAGAAAATGATCAGCTCTAAAACTGACATTACACTTTGGCATTGGGATCACTTTTCAAGTAATGTACCATACTCCCTCTAGTTATATTCCATACAAGAACAAAGCATCGGTCTTATATCACCATTCTGGTCTAAGATGGTGTTCCCATTATATGACAACGTTATAAAGGAAGCTATGATATTCCAGTTATTTTAAGTAAGTGACACTTTCAGGGTTAAGATTGAATGTCTAAGAGGATCACCCCCCTAATGGTGGGCGATTCCTCGATTCCTGAATAACTGAGCATTAGCGAAAGAGCTGACGTTCGCTCAAAATAAAAAAAGAAGAGCTTAATCTTCAACAAATAATATGTTTGTTATCCAGCATAACATGTGCCAGGCGCATCAGCTGAAGGAAGGATCACTAAGGGGAGGAAGGGAGGAATGGTGTCATGGAGGTGTTTCTATTATAATTGTTATCATTATTATTATCATTATTTTATTTTTTATTATTATTACAAATAGACAATGTTAACCTTATCCATCGAATTTGGCATGTTGAGACTAGGGGAAAACGGTGGGGAAAAATAACTGACTAATGCAAATGCTCATTGCCATCTTGGATTGAGGCTACTCTGAAATGCCTGTCTTTGAAATTATGTCTCCTTCACCAAATATCAACGTAATTTATTGAAACTTGATGAACTTCATTTTTAGCACATTATCTAAATAGTTATGTATTTTGGAAATCTTTACGTTCAAAAGAAAAGTTTTATAGAAATTTTCGAAAATGGCATATACTGAAATTTCAAATTTCACCCTTTCTTCATAACAAAAACCTATCTTTTTATCCAAATCTAACAAACGAGGTGATACGCACTTGCGTGCGTCTTTTTTTGGTCTTGTTGTGAAAGTGATGATACTGACTTAGAATAGGCCTATAAACGATATATGAGATAGTGCAATAGTGACCAAAAAAGTAGGTTTTGAGAAAATCATGTTTGAAGTTTTTAAAGGGACAAAATTGATCTGGAGTTTTTATTCTGCTTTCAGCCTCAAAACAGCATTTGCTCAGATTCTCTCTCTTTCTCTAGGGTCGCCTAGCCTTGCTTACAGTGGTTTGGGATGAAGTTAATTTCAACTCATTAGTTATATTTTTCAGGCTTTTACATATTTTTTATATAGTTTGTTAACAAATAACTACAAGATTATTGAATGAATTTTGTATTAGGTTTTCTTTCCCTCTCCATCACAGAAAATGAAAGGTACATCAAGCTGCTATCAGTAGTGGGTCGCGTGAGTTTCAAGCTCTTGGGTATGGAGTCGCGAGTGCAAAAATTATGGGAACCACTGCTCTATCATGAAAGGCTTCCATAAAGTCACTTCCGGGTTCTTGAAATCCCATATGTGCCCCCCCCCCCTCCTCCTCCTCCTCCTCCTCCTCCCTCCACCCCCAATCTTTTATTGTAAAAACCAAAAGTGTCTTCACTGTGACAGATGGTAAACAACTGTACTCTGAAACAACAGATATAAAAGAAATTTTACGCTTTCTAAGAGGCCAAATTTCATTTTTTATATCTGCTGCAAACTTACATTGATACTATTCGCAACCGCGAGTTTATTTCGTCTCAGTTCAACCAATGTCCCTCCTTGATTTGGTGGGGCTCGAGGTATTGCCAGAGAGGGTCATGATGAAACTGTTTTGTGCATCTTTTTCTTGTATCCAGTGAAATAGTGGTGATCTATCACTGCATAGTATAGCAACAAAGGGAGCCAAATTCTGTTTACAATAGGCCGATCATGGGTCAAACCCATGGACCCGGCATATTTTTAATATTATTTTTATAATCAGAAAAGGCAGAATTTTTAAGAAGAAACAAACAATCAATTATTTTATTTATTTATTTATTTATTTATTTATTTATTTATTTATTTATTTTTTAGCCAAAACCATAGAACACGCCCGCCCCGCCCTGTCCTTCTTAAATCTCAAAATTGTCACATAAGAGAATTTGTGGGATCAGAACATTTGAATTTGCAGTGGAAGAGCGGAAAGAAAAACAGCTGGGCGACATTTGTTTCATTCTGTGTTGCTACCGGAAAACAATATGGCACAGGCAGTCAACATAAATTGTAGTACTAATCACTGTTGCCTATCCCGTTACCTGTAGTGCTATCTACATCAGTGATTTACGTCTCAGAATGTCCTTCGGATAATCGACCTTTTTTCATTGCCTGGATTGCTCTCCAATGCCAGAAAATTATCAAAATTACTTTTCCAAATTTTACTTCTGTTTCTTAAGGTGCTTAACTCATCTTTAAAGTCTGGTTCATTATTTCTTTCTTAAGCTTTTTAGTTCTAAGACATCTCGATCTGCAAGAGGCTACTTGTTTTTTTATGAGAATTTTAGTGGGTAGAAATTTGGAATTTGGAAAATTTTGCCTGGACAGCAGCACTCTGTCTGCTTTTCATCGATTTTCAGCGGCCAGTTAACTACACATGGAACCTCCGAAATATATTCGCCCTTATCCGAGAAGGCTAGACGAGGACCTCTCTACCCAGAGGAAGCCAGGAGAGCGTTGAGTCAGAGGAAAAAAATGCAGGTTCTAATCTTTGATGTGATCCATGATGTGAGCTGTTAGCCAAGTAGCAGACGCCTAACCACAGAGCCACTACGACCCCCCCCCCCCCCCCTTTGAAGTCTAGTCTATGATCACGTTTGATCGTTACCAGCTGTTATTTCCTGGCTTCTTCAATGTTTATAAAAGAATGCCTAGACAAACAAATTGATGTGGGATAGCGTGGGGGGACAGAACAGAAGTATATCATAGAAATTGTACAACGACCTGAGATCATGGTTCATGTGCATGTATTATAATTATGATAGCTTGTATTTATTACATTTTGCTGAATCATCATGATAAGCAATCTAATACGATGAGTAACTATAAAGTGTTTGTCATTTCTCATTACATCTCACTGATTTCCATTGTTTTTTTTGTTTTTTAATCTAACTTTTCACTGATTTTTTTTTGTGTGTTTTACTTGTTCTGGACAAGAGAATGTTTTCTAAGAACTGAAAACAGGTGGAGGGAAGAGAAAATAAATTAGCAAACAGCCTACTGCTAAGGGAAGTGATTGGAACTTTCCAAATTTGCTAGTTGGCTGATAGCTATTCAATTCATAATTGTTTAGAAAACTTATAATAAAATTATATACAAACTATGTGAGCATTTCCAGTATCTCAGAGGTATCCAATGAGATCGATCTCGATATCTGTTGCATCTGATGCAATATCTGATCCACATCTGTGGATGTACACTATAATGAATATGTGACGATGACATGGGTTATAGTCAGTCCTCGATGATAAAGTCTTATGTATCTGCATGGTGAATATCCCTATATCTGCGCTGCAGGTTTCTTTGAGAATTCTTAAATTCAAAAACTGACATTTAAAGAGAGAATTAAATTCGTGAAGAAAGAGCGAGCATAACATCGAGCAATTTATCCACAACATGTCCTATCAACTGACATGTAGTTTCTCCAGAGTTGAATATCTTGGAAGAACTTCAAGACATAGGTTTTCAACCTGCAACTGTTAGCACTTTAATACAAATACATAAAAAAACAATATTTTGCTCAGATATTACAAAAATCTTCTAGGGACCAAAGTTTCAAGCCTATTTTGGTCTACGCAAGAGAAACATCACCAACATTTGATAGAAATGACTGAAATTTCAAGACAAACTGTTAGCCACGATTAACTCAGCACATTGATATAAGTGAACATAATGGTGTAAAATTAAATAAGCTAAAACTGCTGAAAATATCAGAAATACCGTATAACCGAATCTATTGACATCCTATTCATCATCACCATGACTCATACCATCAAATAGGATTAAAAATGCTTTCCCAGCAGTGTTTCAATATGAACTTTCCAATTCAACATGTTTAAATGCAGAAAGAATATTTTACACCATCAATATGACAGACCAATGTTGGCGAGTTCTGACATGAATAATGTAAAACTATCACGTAATAAAGTCACGCTTTTCCCTGTCCGTGTCCATTCAGATAGTAATATGGGCATGTACAAAGGGCGCTGAACCGTATAGCGCCCAAGGGATGGCGCTCATATCTGGAGATTACATTCCCACGCATTGTCTGCCACTTGGGAGGCAAAATTACTTCTAAGAAGCTGGGAATAGATATTTGATGTGGGAATATAGAAGTGTGGCAACTGGAATTGTTGGAGATGAATTGTTGTTTTACTTGGCAGCAATGTTGGCAAACTTAAGACGTGTTATCGTGAGGATATAAATTGTAATTGAAGAAGACAGTAAAGACTCCTCATGGAGTTTCACGATTTCGGAGAAGTACCCATTTCGTTGGTTTTTTTTTTGTTTTTTGTTTTTTTTTTCAGATTGACTCATTTGAGTGGGGCAGTCAGATTGATAGACAGACAGACGGACAGAAAGACAGACTGGCAGAAAGACAGACACACACACACACACACACAGAGAAAGACAGACAGAAACACAGACCGACCGACCTATCGACAGACAGACAGACAGAAACATAGACTGACACACAGAAAGACAAACAGACTGACAAAATAACACAGACAGATTACAAACAAAATGGGAGGTGGACAAACTTAAAATGTAGATCTATCGTGAAGCGGATATGAATGAGATATTTCGAGATCGGTCCGGTGACCGGGGAAGCATCCTTCACATGTGGTTTTGTTTATAAGGTTGTGATGTCTGAATGCTTATTATTCATTAAAACTTGTCTGTCATGCGCAGAGCATGCATACAGATCAGCGTATAAGTGAAATTCCTCGGTCATGGAACCGATCTCGATATACCTCATTGCCCGAATAAAACACTAAAGACACAGTGTTAAAAAAACACAATCTCAGAGAAATATTCATTTTTTTTTCTCATATTAATTCATTTGACTGAGGCAGTCATATTGATAAACAGACAGATAGAAAGACGACAGGCAGACAGACAAACAGAAATACAGACAAAAAGACGGACAGACAGAAATACGGGCATACAGATAAACTGACCCAGACTGACGCAGTAGATAGGTTATGAGAGAAGAAGGAAGAACACCGAGTAGAATAGTAAGAGAGTTGGTAGGTGGACACTTGAGCAGATGGATAACTACATCGGTAGGTGAAGATTTTGTAGGTACGAGTACGTAGATACAAAATGAGCTAGGAGAGACTGACGTTTGGACAGACTGGCCTACAAACAGACAGACAGGAACATACACAAAAAACCTTTCGTTAATTGATTAGCTCTATTTAATGAGAAGGCAAGAACAGTGACAACAGCGACAACAACAGCAATATAACAGCAACTTTACAGCCATAACAACAACAGCAACAATAACAGCAATTAAAAAACAGCAATAACATTAATAACAGCAACATCAACAACATTTGCAATAGCAATATTAACAGTTGTAACAACAACAATAACAACAGCAGCAACAAAAGTTACAACAACAATAACAATAAAAACAATACCAACAACAATGTGCTGTTATTACCTGTCCGATGCACTTTGGATAAATCTATTCTCAGCCTCGCTGCTAAGAGAAGAGGTGACAGCCTCCACCAGCACCAACAGGAGAGCAAAAGCCAGGAGATAGACACGTCTCATAATCAACCCTCTAGGGCTGGTCATTTCACCTGAGGAAAACACCAGTGCATGCCCGCATCACCATCCTCACCATCATCATCCTCATTATCATTTTACGAAAAATGTCTTAAAATTAAGACGACTGTCTACCGGTAACTAATCAAATACACGAAAGAAGTTGAAAAACAATGCGAAGAATTTAGAATTGAGATAATAAAGTTAAACTGATCTCGCTGGCCAATTATACCCAAATAAAATAAAAGACAATAAGAAGAAATTGATCAAGCTGGTATCACTAGCCAAATTTTCGAACCTAGCTGGCTCTTCGTCAGGACAATCATCATCATTATCATTATCATTTGCCAGAAATGTATAATGTTTTGAGATAAGCGGCGACTAAATTACTACACTAACAGAAACAACCAACAATCTGTAGAATTCGACATGTTAAAAAATTGAATAAAGTAATGATAGCGGTCAAATTTTCAAACCCTTTTGTTCTTCTATGGGGAATCATAATTATCGTCATCAACTTATATTAATGTCTGGAATGTCAAGATATAGACTCCCAAAAGGTAACTAACTCAGTACATTAAAATACAGGGCCAACGAATCAGGAAAATGAACACAATTAAATTGTTGAAAATATTGAAGTGTCAAACTTTCAAGCCTGCTTGGCTCTTTGTCGGGACAACAAACAAAACAAAATGTGAAATGAAAATAGGATACAGCACTATTGAAAGAGAACTTTGTTTACCATCATCATTTTATACACACGTCTTAAAATTAAGACGAGCTGTCTATTGGCAACTCAATTATTATTACTAACAAAACACATAATTATCTATAGAATTCGATTTGTTAAAAAAAATGAATAAAATAATGTTACTTGTCAAATTGTCGAACCTGTTAGTGCTTCGTGAAGTAACAAAGCAAAAATAATACAGAATGTGAAAAAGGCATTGCTGCCTATGAAAGAAAGTTTTAATTGAATGTAGCACTTACTGTGCCGGAGAGGGTTTTCAGTTTTTAAACACTGTGGATGAAATAGTTTATTTTTGGAAAATTATAATTGCACAATCTGTGATTTACAGTAGTCAAATGGAATTACAAGACTTTTTGTTTTGACAGTCTTTTTTGTTCGTTTGGTGTGGGTAACTTAAGATTTATCTCTGAGGTGACATCACCAAACACTGTGCTTTCTTATTATTATTAGTCCTAACTCTGTCTAAAATTATATGGTGTGGCTTGAGTGGTTGGACCTGCCGGAGCCCATCTCTCTACAGGCAGCTTTGATTTGGAGTTTTCCTTCTCCTTGATAGCTCTGTCCCATCTGCCCGCTAGATCTGCGATGCCTGATATCCTTAAGCAGACACCCGTCTAAGTACTGATCACGTCAGCTTTTATCATGGAACATATTAAAATGAAAGGAGACTAAATGATAGACGTAGTATCTTGTAAAACTACTCAATAAGAAAAAAAAAAAGAAAAAAAACTAAACAGCATTAGTTTTATGCACAAAATAAACATATTGTGGTAATATATTCTCTTACAAAATGAGGAAAGTGGATTCATAGGCATCACAGCGCCCACCTGTCGCTGGCGGATCCAAAGATGTAAAGAATTGGATGCATAGGCTTAATGTACACTGGCGGATCCACAGACACCTTACTTACATTTATGTTTTTGTACATAGAAGCAATGAAGTTATACCATAACTCTTAGTTTCAAAATTCAAAACGATATAAAGCCTCAAGGACTAGGATGGCTTTGGTCGTTTATATCTAACGTAGACAAAATATGACGTGTCGTCTGTTTTCCAAGGCATTCGGGTTTTCTTTATCATGTATTATATAATTCAGGAACTGCGGGAGTTATGAGACTCACAGAGCCTTCCATACTAAATCTGATGTTTCAGTGGCTCCTTCATCTATCTCTTTAGATGGGCACTCAATGATTATCTAAAAGTGATTACGGGGGCATCCGTGTCGCCGAAGGGCATCTGTTGTTTGGAACCAGTTTTCTTCTCTTTTTACGCTTTGGTTCCAACTGTAGGTTCATGCTGAATCTTTTCTTTCAGATCTTTCTACAGATTTCTGCAGGGGTAACTGTCATGTTGTTCTCTCGACTGATAATTGTTATCAGCTACAAATATCAAGTTTATCGTAGGATTTGACCAAGGAGACAAAGTATTCTGTAATATCATTCTCGTTCCGGTTATCGTTCTCATCTTACCACATTAATTGTTTAGTTGTCCTGCAGGAGCCACGAGAAATGATTATCACTTGGATCTCTGCTTTTTTGGATTTTATTTATCGGAGCATCAGCATATTAATGGCTACAACATGCCAAGCATAGTCTTAATTACTTTCAAGGGCTAAAAAACTTACATCGTGATAGATGATATTGGTAGTCAAAGAAAATAATAAGCAATCAATGACTATCAAAGTCATATAGGTGTCTCGACCGAATGACATCTAGCATAAATAGTGAGGTTTACAGTATATCCTATCCCTTGATGTAACTGTGACTTCAGTGAAAACAGTTTTTGTTAGAATATGGAAGTAACTTCATCCTGTTTTCAGTCATCCTTCACTTTTACAGTCAATACTCGCATATTTTTGTCATTTCAATGTTATCAGTTCAGACAAAGAATATTTCAGTGAAAAAAAAAGTCAAGGGCAATGTTGTTGTAAAAACAAAAACAAAAAACAAAACAAAAACAAAAGTAGAGAATGTGACTTATTTTTGTTTTTGTTCCTCATCTTTCTTCCTATCTTTTTTCAGTGCTGCACTATGAGAAATATCTCTTTTGTTCTTCACATTTTTCGTTTGTTGGTTTTCGCCAAATGTCATAGTACTGTCACATTTGTGCATAGACTATAATCGTTTCTTTTCGGCTAATTTATCTCTATTATTTTATATTGTAGTTTTACAAAAATTGCGTGTGTTAAGTCTCATTTTTTCACTATGCTCAGTAATGTTTCTTTCTCAAGACTCATCTGGCATCACAATTGATAAGGACTGATACAGACAAAGGTATCGAACTATATTCCCCTCTTTGAGAATGTATTTTTTACACTTAATAATGATAAGAAAGTTTCAAACTGTTTGGAAATAAAGAACAAATTTAGATCAAATATCGAAGACAAAAAAGTTTATTCTACTTAAATGTAGTCCACCGGAATCTACAAAATAAAGGAAAAGAGGAAAAAAAAAAAAGAGCACAAAGTCATAGAGATAGTAAGAAATGATTTGAATCTGCAAAATTCACGCAAGAGTATATCGAAATTGCTTACCATGTTTCCTCATCGTCACTGAAAAAAAAACCCACCAAATATGGTGTGCCGTTTGGATATTTAGAAACCACTAAAGGAACCAAAACTGTGCAGTTGATGTTTTTATAATGTATCTCCTTCCGCCTACAGGAGTGGGTATGATTTCAACAAAAGTGTCTTTCAGACGTCATGATTGGCTCCCATTATTGAGGTCGCACCCATGCCCAGTGGGTCCCCCCTTCCCCACACCCCCAACCCCTTATGCATCAGCCAGCGGCTCTAGCGTAGGCGAGGTGAGTTCATTGTCACGTGGCCGCCAGGCGGCGCGTGCGGTTATCTTCTCCTGGCAGTCATAAGTTGCATGCCCACTATCCACCAGACATGGGGAGGGGGTGGGGGTGGGGGGGGGGCATCTGTTTGTCTGCTTCACCCGTCGATACAGTATGAACAATATATTTTGGTGTTTATATGGGATTCACCTATCACTATTTGAGACACGTACGTTCTCAGCTTCCTGGAAAGCATACTTTGAATTGTCATTTGAACTGCTTTTCATTCTGTTATTCATAGTCGTGGATTCTGAGCATATCTTAGGAGGACTATATCACTGACCATACAGATTTTTTACTAACTAAAAAGTCAATAATGATCCAGATCATAATTTAATATTGCTTTCTAGCAAGTGCTTTTTATATCTGCGACGCAAAAAAAAAAAAAGGGAGACGAATCAGAAAACCGCAACAACAATGCCGTTCAATGCCGCAATAGAGTAAAGCTCATCAAACATCGGTAGATTCTGTTACAAAAAGCACTGCAGGAACAAAAGAAAGTACTGCAGGAACAAAAGAAAACACTGCAGGAACAAAAGAGGACAAATAAATCTAAGTTATTGCTCCTACGAGAGTAGAAGTACGCAGAGTACAGACAGTTCCAACCGTCTACTTAGACGAAAAGGACTACAGCAGTAGTAGTTGATTAAGTTGTGTGGTACATCTGGGTAATAATGCAATAATAGATGGATTGTGAATTTATTATGAACAATACTTGGTCTATATTATTTGTTCAGTTTAACACAATAGCTGCGCTTTTTGCAGCCATTATATCCCAACACTAAGAAAAATGAAAGAATATAAGGTTTCATTCAGAAGGGCAGTTCTGATGAATTGGCTCACCTCAAAATAGAACTACATGTATATTATGTCAAAATCACTTCTAGAAAGGATATAATTCTTTGCTCACGATGGTCAAATAATGAATTATATAGTTTAATAATTTCTGATATATTTAACAAACGAATACTACAAAACATACTGATCGCTCCTGCCAGCTGCACTATTATTAACAGATCCATTAGTCTGTTTCCCAAGATTTTGGGAATGATTGTCTAACCAATGATTGTCCATATGAAATTCGAACCTATAAAATCTGAATGCAAAAACTACTAAAATGAAACTTTCCACAGGTTGAAACAATTTGATAGCAGAGATCAAATCTATAGTTTTGTTTTAAAACCGGGATGTTTTTCGAGTGTTCACAGCATCAACCAGAACTACTCGAAAACTCGTCCCATCTTTGACCGGAGATTGAGATAACCACCCTCAGGAGCTTGAAAGGTTGAAAAAAAAAAAAAAAGAGGCGATATGTAATTGTTTAAAAAATAATAGGTCACAGCGTATAATCCTCGGCACAGATTAGACACAAACTTACCTGTGACAAATTCTGTGTTTAAACCCAGATCTCTGCAAGTGACCCATCAATTAAGAAGACTTTGAGAGAAATGACATGAATATGTGGAAGGAAGGGAAGATGGAACGGCTGGCAAGAAAGATCAAAGAAATTTCAATGTGATATTCCGATGTTCTCTTAGTTGCCATTATTTTTACTTAGTTTTTGTTTTATATTTTGTATTTGTTTTAGTTCTCAAGTTTCTATAAGGACAAAGCTCTAGTTTATGTCAGACTCAATTAACCTGCTATATGTCACGAGTCTGGCACACACGGCATGTGTGGGAGGAATATCGATGTTTAAGGCAAGAGATCAGCTTTGTTGAACTTATTTCTGCTTAATATGCGTAGATCGTAGAAAGGGCAGGGGAGAGAACATAGCCTTGAAGACTCTCACTATTTGTGAACAGTTTAGTATGCGTTTATTTACTATCAGTTTCCTTATCTTCAATGTCGGATTCTGTAATCCTGTACCTCCTCCATCCCCACCCACCCCCAACCTCACGCCCCACCTACACACAAATCACTCAGAGTAAATTTTACAGTTTATAATTTCCCATAAAAAAGGGTGTACAATTCCCTTCCTCATACCTGGATACATTTGCCTCTTTAACATTTAACCGTGAGAACTTTCTCTCCTCACAGCAGAGCATGGTCGCGAAATGGGCCTAATATCTATCTTTTCTGTAGTTTTCAGTTCTTAGAGCAAAGCTGGGATCAGCTGTTGCAAATCTGCTGGCTCATCTCCCTGTCCTTGTGCGTCTCAGGGGACGGGGGTGGTGTCAAACGTTTTTAATTAGATTAGCTTTACCAACTCAACCTTAAGTCCAAATTCAACCAGACAAGAATAGACCTTGCTTTTCTGGGTATTACACTACGTTTAACAATATGTTGTCTCGGGTGTCATGTATTAAGAGGTCCTGAATGGAACCTATAATTTTCAATAGTAATAACTTCAGTAAATTACTATATCGGTAGAAATCAATACTGCCACCTTTACCGAAACCCAAACCTGGTGCTGTTTTATGGTGCAAAAAAGTCGAGTTAAGAGAGAGAGAGAGAGAGATGGGGGAGAGGGAGAGATGAAGAAGATGACCGGTGGAAGTAGGAGGAGGAGGAGGAGGGGGGGGGGTGTGAGAAGAAAGAGAAGGGAAGGCAATTTTGCTAGATCAAATTAAATTTTGTAGAAAGAAGTATAACGTATTCCTTTGCGGTCTTTGTATCTCTCACTTTCTTTCTCTCTCTCTCTCTCTCTTTCTCTCTCTATCTCTCTCTCTCTCTCTCTCTCTCTCTCTCTCTCTCTCTCTCTCTCTCTCTCTCTCTCTCTCTCTCT
>JBCEWB010392065.1:2640-20748 GCA_039654565.1 Peronia peronii
CCCCCCCCCCCCCCCCCCCCCCACACCGCATACCAAACAGTCTGTAGGTAATCATGCCGCTTAGTGTCGTTCCCTAGACACTTTCTGCTCATGACAAAGTTTATTTTCTGTCAATTAAAAAAAAAAAATCTCCCGTATTATGTGTCACATGTGGTTATTGACAGAGTATACGTTGAATAAGTCCAAGCCAAAACAATTTCACTTAAACCGCTTAACTCAAATCGACCTTTAGTCTTCAAATATATATGTATTTGATTATTCACGTAGAAAGATTAGATCTAGGCCATAACTTTTACTGTGCAACATTCAGAAACTGTATGGCCGGGCACCTACTCCGTCCACTAATCCTTCACCCTATTAGGCCCTCACCTTTTGTATGGCATTTTATGTCCAACTGAACAAAAGCCAGATTCTTAAACACAAGCACGGAAATCAATGAACTTTCAATCTAAATGACTGCTGTGCAAAATCTGCAATATAATTTTATTGATCAATATTTCCCCCTTTTGCACACTGTTAATAAACTCTATATATGCCGGAAGAAACTGCTGGAGAATCAAGAAATTCAAGAAGTTCAAGAAATTCCACCGCAGGCATAAAAATCAATGTAAAAGGAGTATCTGGTTACTTCTGTTTTGAATATAATTTTGGAAGTGTTTGGATTTCAAACTACCGAGTCCTTAAGCAAATCGATACCTGACACATTAGGGTTAAAGTAATGTTCATTTTTTTCCCTCGATGACGTGCGAAATACATAGGAGCTCATTCCTTTCGTTTGTTAGTTTTGTACTTTATGCTAGCATTTTGATCTAGGTCATTATCGATTCAATATTTCCTCCTTTCATGTGCTGTCATCGATCAGTTCATATTGATGAAGATATTAAGCACAATCCGTGTCAAGGGCTTTTGCCCACAAGACTTACGCAATGTTCTGTTTTGTAACTGCATGACGAACAACCAATACCCGTATTACAGAGACTGCATAACTGGCGCATTATCTGGGAAATCAAAAGAAAGAAACCAATTGTAAGCTGACAATTGCTATTCTCATTTGACCACTGCTCAGTAGGCTGGTTAGAAGGACAGAATGGGCTGCTATGCTGTCCTAATCTATTCTATCCTGTCCTGCTCTACCCTGTCCTATCCCGCTCTGTCCTATCCTATCTTATCCTAGCCTATCTTATCCTGACCTATCCTATCCTGCTCTATCCTACTCTATCCTATCCTGCTCTATCCTTTCCTATCCTATCCTATCCTGCTCTGTCCTATCCTGCCCTATCCTATCCTGCTCTGTCCTATCCTGTCATATCCTATCCTGCTCTACCCGTTCCTATCCTATCCTGCCTATCCTATCCTGCTCTATCCTGTCCTGCTTTATCCTATCCTGCCTATTCTGTCCTGCTCTATCCTATCTTGCCCCTCCTATCCTGCTCTATCCTATCCTGTCCTATCCTATCCTGCTCTATCCGTTTCTATCCTATCCTGCTCTATCCTATCCTGTCCTATCCTATCCTGCTCTATCCTATCCTATCCTGCCCTATCCTATTCTGTCTGTCCTATCCTATCCCGTTGCGACAACACAGAAGACGCAACAAACAGCTTCATTCTGCTAGAAGGTATTGCTGTCGATTGTGACTCCAGCCCGTACACCATGAAAGTTGTGCTCTCATTTCTTTCTGTCTTCACCTCTTTCTGTCCCCCTCGCACTGTTCCTTGTGGGATGAGTTTGGCAAGTCCTGGTGATCTGTTTATTTCATCCACCCTCTCATGCTGTCTTTGTTACAATGGTCCAGAAGTAAGGAGATCTTCCTAACGTTCAATGGTCCCTGTATTTTGTCGTCTCAGTCCAATGTATTACAATGAAATGCTCAGGATTTTGTTTCGAGTCAGCTCTCTCTTCCTCTCTCCCCTCTCTCCTTCCTCTCCTCTAAACATTGACTCTATCCTATAACCCCCCCCCCCCTCTCCTTAGGATTCTCAACTTCTATGCCATTCTCTTTTGTTTTTCATTTCAAAACCTTTGTCTCTCGTGGCAGTTTTCTTGCTTCTCAGTTTGATGGCCTTTTTCTGTCTCTCTCTTGAAATCTTCCCGCGGGGGCCCAGGGTTTATAAGTAGGTTCTCTGCTCCCACCTGCAGGCCGCCATCGGTGGGGTATCTCCCATGGAATGCCATCCTCGACATTCAAGGAGAGACATCTCTTCTCTCTCTCTCTCTCCTTGTTCCTGTCTCGTTTTCTTTCCTCTCTTCTTCTTGACGTGTAAACGTATCTTACCGTATTTGACACAATATAGCCGTAATCGTGCTGATGTGTCGTTAAAACCCAACACAACACAACACAACTCTTTTGAAACAGTTCTCTACACCACTGTGAGTCTGTCAATTTGTATGAACTTTTCAAAATCTCTCTCTTTCTCTCTCTCCTCTTTCTCTCTCTCTTTTTTTTATTTTGTCTCTCCGTCTGTATATATGTCTCTCTTCTTTACCTGTCCTTCCATTATTTTCCTCACGCCTTCTATTTTTTTTTGTTTTGTCTATATTTTATCCCCCATTTTCTCTTTTGCTCTTTCTCTTTCTTTTCCCAAAGGTTTGCTCTTTCTTCTTAATTTTTTCTCCGTTTCTCTCACTGTCTCTGTGCCCCTCCTTCCTCTGTCTCTTCGATCTGTTCATTTCTCTCAGCATTTTGACTCTCTGCTCGTCCGCCTTCTCCTCTTTGTTCCCCTGTCCCTCAAATACACAAGGTCACATAAAGATCAGTTACGTCCGTTGGCTTTGGGGCATGAAAAAAAAAAACTGTCTTTGGAGTAACATAATCGCAGCATCTCAAAGAGTTATTATCATATGGAGTAAAAGTATATATTATCTGAGCGGTCGATTGATCAGAGAACCCTTGTTTACCTTACAACAACAACAACAACAACGACAACAAAAACAACAACAAAAAAATCCCCGACAACAACGGGACTACGACACCAACAGCACCAGCAGCAACAACAACAACAACGACGAAGACAATAAGACCGTGACAATAAGAGTGATAATAAACAACAATAATAGTAACAACCATAACAACAACAACAACAACAACAACAACAGTGGCAACAGCAACGACGGCAACAATACGGAAAACAACAGCAACAACAACGTCAATAACAACGGCAACAAGAACAATGTTACTAAAACAATAACAGCGATGACTACACCACCAACGACGATGACAACAAACAATGACGACAATAACAACAACAGCATCACCACCACCAACAACAACTATGTTACTCATAACTGTTATCTGTGGGGTCAGATGCCAGAAATCGCTTTATGTCTTAATTAAAGTCATTCAAATAGACATTGATACCTTCCCGGTATTGGCAGTCCGTTGGGTTCTGTATAAAAAATATCAGTGAGGAAACATCTGCGTTGACTCCCACTATTGGGCTATCTTTCTGGAACATCTTTTGACCTCCTTGAAGAAAGCGGTCAAGAAAAGAGGACTGAAGAGATATGGCCGTGCCACAAGAATGGACATCATCTCAAACAACATCTGGCAATGCCCGGTAAGAGTCAGCGACACATGAGGACAAGTAGTGGAAGGAAAGGCTTTGATAACGTCACTGTCTGGACCGAAGGTAGCTCCGCTTAAACCAGGCATTGACACATGATGGGTATGAAGAGAGTTGGTGTTTTCGTCAATCCAACTCCCCTCTCCCCTCCTCCGACCGCTCAAATACCTTCCTTTATGCGGTCTTCTGATAAACTCCGCCAGTTCATTTCTCGAGACGATCACTGTAGCATCTGGTTACTTAATCCTTTCACTGCACAAACTCCTTCATATCTGTTTAGTCTCATCTTTCCCCTGTGTACCAATGGGACTTGGTCTATGGTAGAACACAAGATTTCAGGAAAAACCCAAAGCGGAATACATCAGGTCTTTTCCCACATCATTAAATCAATAACACTGCTCACTACTATTATTATTAACAGGGCATCTAGGTTAACAGGCTATGAGTCTGTAACTTGTATCACAGAGTTTGAGTCATAAATCCCCCCCCCCCCCTCTCTCTCCACCATAACGGGGCCAAGCCAAGAAGTGAGGCAAACTTACGGCCGATGGAAGGCCAGGGTAATGGGTCGATGGAATTCCAGAAATATTGGTGAATTCTATTCTTGCAAGTTTATAACTCTTCATACTTTCAATGAGCTAGATTTTCAGAGGGCAGACCGAGGGATATGGAATAATTCTTGAAATTCCACTGGTGATAACTGTGGCAGCCAGAGAGTTAACAAACGAGATTGAAATCAATTGTATTAGTCTTACTCTTATCATCATGCAAGCGTAATACAACAACTTAGATCTTCCACCCAATTGTGGTTAAGAAATTATAAATAAGCGGCTTGATATGATGCAAATTGACAAGTGGAAGATTTTATACCCGCTGACTGCCATTTACATAGCTTTGATATCCAAAGTTTTACAAGTGAAGGATGTTGATGCTGTATTTGGCACAATTGTTGATGGGACATTACACGTCAACTAACCATCCAGCCCATTCCCTTCCTCCCCTCGCTCATCCATCACAGCCCATCAATTATATTACAATCATATTGCGTTTATTAATGCAAAAACATTAAAGTCAGTTCGAGCCGGAAAAAAACATCGAAAAATACAATAATTTGAGGTTATGAGTTATGAGTCTGTATGATATCTGGGTTTGATCACTGGATCAGAAGGAGTCTGCTCGACAACAACATTTACATATGACAAAAAGATTATATAAATACAGAGTGGCACTGCATTGTGCAGGATAAAGAAGACGCAACACTCCATTTAGCTGAAGAGCCAGACCCTGCTCTCACTGCCAGCACATTTTCCGTCTGTTTAAGCCCCAGTTTCTGGTTTACATGTAACGTTCAGAATTAACGCCGGGAGATCTAAATACGCTGTTCCATCATCTATTTTATATTATAGAGATTAATGGTTTCATTCAGAACGTCCTAATGGCTATATGCTTAGGTACATGGCAGCTCAAATTGGACTGTATAAATTGGCGCTAAGTACCGAGTATGTTTTCAGGTAAACTGCAAGGAGAGGCATCCTGTTTTGCACTTTGTTTTTCTCACAATTATTGTTGAAATTAGTCGTATAATATGATCCATAATGTATTCATTCATAGCGCAGTGTTTTCCCCACAATGTAAACAAAAAATCCGAATATCTTCCATCATGTGACAACTAATAAACTTTTATTACCAGCACTTGATCGCTGCAACAGTCAGAACACTCCATCATCCTGGGGACCGAAATTTGATGTTCCATCCCCCTATAATATTCCCAGCTCAGTTAATTGCCATGGGCGTTAGCACCCAAAGCACGCAAAAGGGACAGTGAAGTAAAAATTAATTGTTGTTTGCCAGCATCTATCCAGCAAAATAACAATTACTGCACAGGGTAGGACAACACCATTTTAATCTTGACAGTAATGTGAATGCAGTGTGAATGATTGACAGTAATGAATTCGGAAATCAGGCTGACCTGACATCTCTTAGATCACTCATGTTATCTGAAATTAGCTATGCAGATTTAGCCAGTAAAAGCTATTTCACTCATTGTAACGGACTAATTTCTTGATTTGAAAAGTCGACGTTCAAAATTGAACCCTGTTTTAAAAAATCCTCAATTACCCCACATAAATCTCAGCATTGTTAATATTTTGAGAATCACTATATCATAGGAATATCTCAACATTAAGAGCTTTGCATATATATATATAATATATATGTGTATATATGTAGTCTGAGAAAAACATACAACGCAAATAGAGAACTCGCATGGGCAACGATCTCTCGATGTCCTGAAAAAAAAAAAGTAGAAAACTACTAAAGTAAATCTCATGACACAAAATCCAAGCTGGCGGCCGTTACCATGGCAACGATGATTGACTTGAACGTATGTTGTTGTTTTCCTGTAATTTGGCCTTACTTGATTTGACAGTAAAAGGTCAGTATCATCTACTTCCAGCGATTTTTAAAATTCTCAAGGACCGTCTCTCCCTCCCCTCCCCTCCCCCCCCCCCCTTAGCTCGCGTTGCAACTTTTTTTTTTACTCCTTCCCTCTACCTTCTGCCCTTTCCTTCCCAACCGCTCTTATAACGGAGTAAATAGAATTCCTGCATTTAAAAATGAGATTGACGGCATCAATTCTGTCCCAAGTCATTTACCTGTTACGAGACCACCTCATCGGGATTGGGTCATCACATGACAATTACACTGTCATGTGTCCAAAAGCTCCAAGAATATTTTCGCAATCCCCAAATCCGTATCAAGTAATTGAACAAATTAACAGCCACACAGTGTCGGCGACTCCATTCAATATTGCCCTCAATGGATAGAAATGGACCAGGTGACACAGCTGTTCTTACGGATAATTCACATTTCAGTCAGAGAAGCTTGAGCGAGAGAAAAATGGGTGTGTAATTCTAGGAATAAAGATTATAATTGAATTACCGATTGTGGATTGCATCGATTCGTGTTGAACCGTTTAATTTGGATATGTAAGCTTAGTCATTTGGCCAAACCGTTTATCTCTCACTGCTTTAGAGTTAACGGTGGCAGAAAATCAATGATTTATGTGTTGCTGCTTTCTGTTGTGTTGATTTCTGTTGTTGTTGTTCCCTCGGTTTTTCTTTGATGGCGCTATACTATTGGTTACAGTATTTTCACCGATATGAACAATTGAGATCTGTAAAGATTGATTTTGTATTAGTCTTTGATAGATTTAGTTTTTTAAAAAATATATATTGATGTTGTTTATGCGTTGATTTTTTTCTTTAATTGGGTGAATGGATTGGCAAAGTGAATGAAAAGGTTGGGAAGGAGGGGATGGGGGAAGGGGGTGTGCTCAGGAATCAGGAATTAAGATGGAAAGAAGCTAAAGTTTGATTTCATGCTTCAGAAACTTTTTTTTTCTTTGAAACTCATGAAGATGTTGGCAGTCATTACCGCAGCACGGCAGGAAGATAAAACAGCTGACATAGCCCTCGTATGGCTGAAAAGCTTAAGAAAACCGCAACAGTAACTTTATTTCAATGGTGAATATTCATAATTATCATTATCGTCATCACTATCATTGCCATCATGATTTTATAGAAGTTTCTTAAACCTTTAGATGGACTGTTTACCGGCAGCTAACAAAAGATACCAAAAAGAAACAAACAATGATATGTAGATCACGATATGGTAAAACTGAATAAATTGATTTTGATTCGTATAGGTTTTTCTCATCATCATCATCGTTATCATCATCAGCCCTTAGCTTTGTCTACACTTATCGGGGTGCCAGTGAAAAAGCTGTCATGTGGGGTGTCTTGGGTTATTGGACCTGACGGAAACCATCCCTGGTCAGGCAAGTTTGATTTCGAAGGTTTTGTTTTCTCCTAAATCTGTTGACAACGAAGCCTTTTTGAGTGTCATTTGCCAGAGGGATCTACAGCAAGGAGTGTATTATCCAAGCAGTCATATCGGTCGTTGCTTGAGGAGAGTGTGACGACCGTGCTGAGCCACAGTATTAGTGTTATAATGATAATAATATCTAAACTCATCAGCCTATGCCAATCACGGTATGCAGTATAACCCTTTACAATTAGCATCACAATGTTATCTTTGCTATCTTCTACAGTCAATTTTTTTTTCTTCCGATCATCGTTTAACGCTTAAAGCCCCTGATCAGCGTAAGAATAAAATAACGGAACTTTCTTAAGCTAGATTTGAATATCCATGACAACACTACTGACTGAAAGTTGATCTGCTGTAAAAGCTTGTGGTCTGAATTTTTTTTTTTTTTTAATTATTATTTTTTTCTTAAGCAAAAACACCCAATATACTCTCAGTTGTAATTTTTTAAAGCCATTCTCCAATGTGTTTTAGATAGTTCTATCCCTCTGAGCTGTAGAGGGTTAATCAAAACTAAGGAAATACGAATAAAGACGGCACTGATTGCGACTGTTATATCTTCAAGTCCTTTCGAACTGACCGATCGATCTGCACTGATCTGATCATGATGTAACTGTTCTGCTGACGCTATCACTCAGTTTGTGACGTACTTCAATCGCCCCCACTATTAACACCCTCCTCCCCCCCCCCCCCCATTACAGCGGACATTATGTCACTGCTGTGGTGTAATAGGACTTCGACGAAGCACTGCATTAGGCCATGCTCATCAAACATCGGTAAATTTAGTCACGATAAGTAATGCAAGAACAGGGGAAAACAGTTGATCTAAATCTAGGTAATTTCCGCCAGGGCATCAATGCAGAATACAAACTGCCCAATTAGTCTGCATGAGGAAATGAGCCACTGTAGTGCTGGCAAAGCTGTGATAAAACACTTTCTCATCACAATTCAAGGGTTTTCAGATCTATTCACTATTATTATAACTGTTATTCTATCCTATCATATAGTGCTGAAGACCGCTGGATCACACATAAGACCTGGTCCATTCTTTCCTGTTCGCAGATGCTATGCTGGTAATACAGTGATGTGTGAGAAGCATAGACATAACAATACTAGATATTATGGTGAGTTAGTCCATTCACTCATAGCGTCCCCCCATCGCATTCTCTGTCTTCCATCTCCTGCCTCCTGGCAATGCCCCCATCCACATCTCACTAATTTTTTTTTTTGAGACCCCAAAAACCAAAGTTTAGTTGATTTCTCAGAACAGATTTTTCAATCAAAAGGCATTTTATCAGAGTACGACAGTATGTAGGTTACACAAAATAACGGATCGCACGGCTATTATATCATGTGTCTGCCTTTGTCCCATACCTCGGCCCCCTACTGGTTTGCCTTGCTCGTCACGACTGTGTGGCTTGGAAAATTGTTTTTGTAAGGTCTGACGAAGTGATACATCATTACAACATTGGTAAATAGTGAGCACATCATAAAATATGAATGTTCATTTCCATCTAAATGAATATCTTAATACAGTCGATCAGGGAACACTCGAATTTCTCGGCCATTGAAAAAATGTCTTCGAGATTTTTCTTGATTCGAGATTTCCGTGAAGACGTTTTTTGCTAAAGAATAGAACGACTGCTAAGGGGACATAACCATGCCGACCCAAATGTGGTCCTATCTTAGCAGAATTCTAGGAATGAGTCCTCTCACTTCATCATGACATCATTATTCCATTGTCTTTCGGGCAGCGCTTTAACTCCGCCAGATCCACATGTGTATAGTGTCATGCAGGCTATGGTTATTCTTTGCAATACAGACAGCATGTGTGATCTAGTCCATCATTCCGCTCAGTAGAGTTTACCAATATTTTGGGAAATTCCATCAAGAAAGTTTGCCTCACTTCTTGACTTGACCCTGCTATGGGGGTAGGAAATTAAAGATGAAAACTCTTCGTTATGAATGACAGACTCATAGTCTATTGAACCTAGATGCTCGCCAAATAATAGTGGTAGTGAGTAGTGTTAATAATTGCGTAAGAATACGACTGACGCATTTCCGACCTCGGGTCAGACTAGAAATGAGGCAAAGTTTGTAAACAATAGCGCTTGGGCTTTCATTGTGATTCTGTTGATGTGCTTAATTGTCTATAAGTTATCAGTTTTCTATAAAAGTATTTTCTTCCACCGTGACCATGGGCTTCAAGATCAAATCTTGTTCAGAGCTGCAAGATTATTTAAGAGCGAGAGGTGCTGTAATAAGGGGATTTAGGAAGAAGGAACTGTTGACTTGAGTCGAAGTCAGAAAGTATGGGCAACGAGTTGGATCCAGATGGTATTTTGAAGTGAATGACAGAGTAAAGGCGAAATTGACAGTACCAGTTAATGGCACATGCATAAATTTGCCCATTCCTACCCTGCTTGATATGTCAAATGACTTCAACCAAATCCAGTGTTAAAATCATTTGGCATCGTATCTTACCTGCCCAGTCGAGAGGCTGCGAGAGCGGCAAGTTTGATTCACTCCTTGGCTGTACTTCCAGCCGGAAATTCCGCCGGGTTTTCCCCGAAATCTTGTATTCTACCATTACCAGACCCCTCTTATTTCAATGGGGCCCAAATTTAGGCCTACATTATACGCTACCTACCCCTACCACTCCCGCGCGCCTCTCCATTCCCTCATCATCACTAGCAGCCTGGGACAAAAATGGGCCTAATCAGACATTCTGTCGCTTTGAAATCCGGTAGATGTGATAAAGTCGTTTAAGAAATCATTTCTGAGAGTTCGAGAAATGCGTGTAAATAATGCAAAGAAAATATAGGAATCTAAACGGGGCGATTACGTCGTTTGACATTTCCATGAATTCGAGATTTCTGTGTTCGAGTTTTCTGTGCTCAACTGTTCTACTTTGATACTGCTGCAATAGTAGTCATATAACCTGAACTATAACTATATCAATTCTGCCGGCGTGCTTGGCCCATATAGTGCTGCCAACATCAAACTATGTTAACCCTGTCATGTCATACCTTCTCGTATAAGTGACTAACAGCTGCTATACAGATTAGAACAATATACTCTGCTCGTGTTTGATATTTCACTGATTGTGAGGAATGCATTACTGGAAACTTCCTTGTCAAAACAGTGCAATGCATTTAGAAATTGATCGGGAACATAATGATATTGGTTTATAATGATTTGGTGGCCTTACAAAGGACTGCATTGAATGCGTCCCAGCTGAGAACATAGTGAATTATCCGCTGAGTCCGTCCGGCAATAACAGATGGTAGAGCAACTAGAGCCTGTAGTATAAGCATATATAAGCGTCTATGGCGTCTATTATTATTATTTCTATTATTATTGTTGCTATGGGATCCACTAAATTATCGCCTTTTTATCAACCAAGTGCTGTTTCACTTAGCTAGAATATCAATAATGTGATTATTGTGTTGTATTTATGTTCATTATCTACGTAGGTCCTCTAAAAGAGAATTGTTTACCATACATATTTTGCTTGTCTATGTCCATATCCTGGGATGTTGTATTTTTAAAAAAATATGTGTGATATTATATATGGTCATGTTTGTTACTGATTATGCATATTATGTCTTAACACCAGCAAATAGTAGAATGTATGTATCACTGCCTGAAATGGTCGGGGGGCAATAAATCGAGTTAAGTGGCCCGCTATAAGTCTTTGTCTTTGCTTATGCCTGATGAATGCTGATTGACAAAATAAGAGCCATAACAATTGCATAATCATAAACCAGTAGTAAAAGCATTGTCAAAAAAATGAAATCTCTTGAGTACATGTGCAGTACGAAAATAGTACAGTATTGGAGTGGCTGCTATGTTCATCTTGGACGCTTTGTGAGCCACAAATCCAACATTTCATCAGTTCTGCTTCAAAACTACGACGTAGTCAGAATGTGTGGTATTTAGCCAGGGGCTCAGCCTGTGATACGGGATACCGTGGAGTGTAGAGCTGGACAATGGGGCTCTCATCCCGGGCTCTCAGGAGAGGAAATAATCACCGGCCACTCAACTGTGACCCACTACTGGCTTTAAGTCCTCCTTTCCTTTGTAGTGCCAAATTGTCTCCTGCCTTCCTGGACATAATGAAGAAATCCGGTGCTCTGATGGATTGGAGTCATTTTCTTTTTTTCATTGATTTGATTTATTTTGGTTTGGTCTAGTTTGGTTTGATCTGGTTTGGTTTTGGCAAATTAGGGTAAAGAGAACCTGAGTGTAGAAATGAAAAGTGGAGTCAGAAAAAAAAAACAAAAACAAAACAAAACAAACAAAACAAAGTGGAAGTCTTGGGGGGAAAGCGGGTTCCAGAGCTTGGTTCTATGGGCCATATACTAGATGTCATTACACAAAGTGTAACAAGAAAGAGGGGACGGGGATTTCTTTTTTTCTTATCAGTTTAGCTACTGTTGTTCGTTCTCACCATAGTTCAATCATTTTCTGTGTTCGAGCATGCAGTGAGTGTATTCCTGTTTAGGGTGCACATGCAGGTGAACTGAAAGTATTATGCACATCTTATATTATAACTGGCTGACTGACTGACTGACTGAATGAATGAATGAAGCCGTTAGCTGCTAGCTAACCACAGACGACTTACATTAAAAGCTGTTCTCCATGTATTCTTGTCCTCTGCTATTCTCAAGATTTTGACCTGAGGTCGGCCAGTTGTTCAACATCTACCTTAAATTTAATTATCACTGTTTGAAATCTCGACAGCATAGAATGACATCGAGATAAGCACCCCACTGGAGGTTGAAAGAAAACATAAGAGAGTGACATTATTCTTTGTTTGTTTGTAAAATTAGTCCAGACTTTCAAGGTAGATCAATATCAGACGTCTCTGTAGGATTTTGGAAATTCACCTCTTAGGACAATACTGTCCTTTAGTTTAAAAAAGATGTACTGGGTCTCAAAGAGTTAGCCAGTGCTATCTTGTGCTAGTGTGACATTCAGAACTAGCCGAATGGATCACCCTGTTACAGCATCGCCACGTCAGTGTTCTGTCTTGTTGTTGGGAAAAGGAGATAAGAGGATGTTGTATAAGGGGTCTCGTTTTGAATGCCCACTTGGCAGGAGACTTGGCCATGTGCTAACTGAATGTGGATTGTGAACAATGAAAAAAAAAATCTTGTATCTTTTAAAATTCATTTAAAATGTGAATGTGCATGTGTTTTACATCCACTATGAGAGAAATCTCATTTGGGAATATATAAATAAACGTGATCTCATTTTGCCATACAGTGTTTTAAAATGCTAGAATTTTACTTCAACTTTCTTCATGCTTGTTTAGTAAAATTATTATTCTTACAATTAGTAGGCATACAGTAATGACTAAGTGTACGAATTGTTCACATCACACTGTGTTCCAAATTGTAAGTAAAGAAATCGAGTGCATCCCATCGTGTGGCAATTCACAGTGTTAATAAACAAACGAAGGATTTATTCCCATCACGCGATCACTGAGAATTAGAACAACTATTGTTTTGTTTGTCATTCACCTCTGGAGTAAAAACTAGTGTGACGTTGGTCGACACCTACTGCTAAAATGCTCTTCGTTCATTCACTGATATCAGAGACAGTGTGAACGAGCTCATAGCAATATTACATTACACCTCGTTTTCAGTTATTGGCTGGCAAATTGTGTTCTGACCAGAAAAAGATAGGCGATTAATAATAGCGGAGAGACAGAAGACAGGTATACCAATGGGATGAGTTTGGAGGCCAGCTTTGTTCTGAGCCATCTTCTTCTATCTCTCTCTTTCTCTTTCTCTCTCCCAATCTCTTTCTCCTGTGACTCTCTGAACGAGGATGGTCGTAGCTGCACTAATGAAGGCCGTTATCAGATACACCGAGCTGTCTCCATGGTGTGACTTGAACGCCTACCTCTGATCGACATGAGGGTTTTTTTCGAGCATCTGTCAGACAGAATTTGTGAGGGGCTTTTATGCTGACTTTCAGTTTGAGCAGTCGCAAATATTTGGTGTATCTACAAAATCTCTATGCAAAAGACAATCGATTCCGAAGAGACCCTGGGGTTCATCCTTCTGAGCTTAGTATACGTTTAAGGCACTATGCACTCCGCCGTGCCGTTCACGACGCACAGAGCAAAGCAAATAGTGAAAGAAATGTTCTTGAAAGCGTGTTAAGTTTGGGGTGGGGGCGGGAGAGGAGGGGGAGGAAGAGGGAGAGAGGGGTCCTGAAGTATGGTTTTTGCTAAAAACAAATCATTTTGGGGTTTTCTTTTTGCTCTTAAAAGTCCGGCCTTTTTTTAAGGGGGGGGGGGGGGGGGAGGGGAGTCCTGGGAGTCATTTTGGAAACCCCTGGGGGAGGGGGGGAGAGGGAATGGTTTTAATCTTTACCATTGGTTTTGGCATTGTCAAGTTAGAGGACAACAATAAAAAAAAAAAAATTTGAAATCACCCATGGTAGCCATAGCAACGGCTGCCATCTTGGATTTGGCCACCTCATATTGCGCGAGTCTACTTTAAACAAGATTCTTCATTTTTCCACCTATTTGCCTGAAATTTTGCGCATACATTTCTGAGTTCAACATCTAATTTTTTGTTTACCAGAATTATGATAAATTCCTTAATTTATTTTTCACAAGTTTTTAATTTTTTTTTGTACACAGGTCAAGGATTTTCAAAAACTTGATCCCAAAATCTCGAATTTCTCAAAAAACCTAAAAATGTTACAGAAAATTCCCTCTGACAAAATCTGTGTATTGCATTGGTCTGTATTCATGCCAAATGTCACGACAGGTGCTGCAGAAATAAGAAGGTAGATCACATTATTTGTGCTGAAAAAAATAACATTTTGAGAAAAAAAAAGCGTTTAACATTTTTTCAACTGAAAAATACCCAAAGAAAATTTTATATCGGGCTATCAAACTCGAAACATGATTTTTTTTTTTTTTCACATTTTAAAGTTCTCTTCATGATTTCTACATCTTATTTTTCCATTTACTAGGCATCTGCTTACAATTATTTTAAGCTCATTTTTGCTCCCTCACCCTTATCACCAATAGACTGCCGAAGAGTCGCTTCAGGATCCTGGGAGGCCTATATATGGTCGCCATTTCTTCGCTGGTCAGAAATAAAAGTATCGTGACCCTTGTGCTGACAGATGATGCACTTCTGTACTCTGAAACAGCATAAATGGAGCAAATCCCACACTCACTAGGCCATGCGAACTTCATTTTAGAGGTTCTAGTGGAAATTTTCTTTGATTCTCAGCGTGGTCAGGATCTCCAGTGGTCAGCCAGTGTCCATTCCTGGCATTGGAACTCCCGATACTGATGGCGGGGATCATAATCAAGTCATTTATGCACCATTTGCCCTTAGAAAGCCAAATAGTGTCGATTTATCATTGAATATCGAGCTCCGACTGAGCCAGGACGTGAATGTTAGAGGTTAACCATTGAATGACCAACCTTTCAAGACCTTATAATGGACATATCAGCTTGTTTATACTTTTGCTATACTTATAAAGGGCATAACTTTTAAGAGTAAACAAAAACGCAACATCGACCTTTAAAAAATATTATTATTATTGTTGTTGTTTTTTTATACAAAAAAAAAAAAAATTAAAAAAAAAATAAATGTCAGGACGCAGTCTTTCTACTCTCAGACTGTTATCTACCCATCTCTTGCATTGCCTACCTCTCCTTTTCTCACGATGTCCTTGCTCGCTGCCTTACAGAACTGTTTTGGCGAGATCTGATATTCACGTCACGATCATGCCCGTAGCGTTGCACTTCAAGTTACTCACAAGTGGGTTAACACAAAATTTAGATATTTAATGACCTATCACAGTATCAGATCTGTATGTCCATACGAGCGACTGGGGCACTTATTGAGATTGTCACTCCCTGGAGACAGTTTCCACAAGTAGATTTAAATTACATCCTTTTCTAAGGGATAACAAAGCAATTGTATTAATAATACAATATAGATATAAATTCAAAGAGTCAACTAGAAACTAGATCATCTAGATTGAGATTCTGGTCTCTTAATTGTTTCCAATGATGCTTTTTTTTTTCAAGATCTAAATCTACATCGAAGACAACGAGACAACAGCTAGCCCACACTTAGATCTAGACTGTATGTAAACCAAACCTTGAAATGTAGCTGTAGTCAGAGCAAGATATAAACCAATAATGACGAGAGTGAGGAAGAAAGAGCGTGATTATGGTGTGACCGTCCCTGGAAAAAAGGCGAGTAGGGTGTAAAACTCTGAAAAGATGGTCAAGAGAAATTAACAGCGTGATGAGGGTGGGGGATTATCAAGTCATGACTGGTGGAAAATAAAAGATAAATGGCGAAAATGTGTGTTGGCGGAAAGGTTTACGGGAGGAAGGGGGGGGGGGGGGAGACAGGAAAGAAAGAGCGGGACAGTAACTTGGGTGGGGGGAGAGAATAACAAACATATTCTTGTCGTAAACGTGGTATACATCATATCGGATAGACAACATTGAGTGTAGGAATTATTGTTTGGATATTTAAAATCTCTTTGAGCTGCGCAGTTTCCGAACCCGTTCCTCAACATCGGTGAAGTGGACTTGGAGCTGGTAAAGATGGAAAGTCGTAGGTCCCAACAAAATCATCCAAGATTTTTAGTGATCTTTCGTTGCTGAAGATTCTGAGCTGGATGTACAGAGGAAGATTTATCCACTAAAAGCTGTCCGTTCCTCTTACATTAAAACCATAAGGCCAATATAGACTGCCCTACAACCTCCAGCAAAGGAATGGCACTTGAAGATGTTTAGAATATCCATGAGGATAGAACGACAGGAGAGAAAATGTGCGTAGTTGAGTATCGCATTGGCACATTTTCTGTCTGAAAACGATCTTGAAAAAAGCAAAGCAGATCTTGAAAAAGCAACGTTGGAGAAAGCAAAGAATACAATTAAACAGAGGAGCAAAGCTATCAGAATATTGATCCTGAATATGAAGAGGCAGGATGTGCAATTATTAAGTATGTTGAAAGATGTGGAAGAACTAAATCTTCAAATCCTAGAGCAGCTTGACCTGTCACACTCTAATGTTGCTGCAGACACTGTTTACTTTTAGTGTAATAAGCTGAAATCTTATAGATCAACACTGTATGGCAGGCGTTTCCTTGATGACTTCAACATTTGCTGTAGCCTTATATTTCTACAGTGGAAAACATGTTAGCAGATTCAGCTCCATTGAAATTAACAAGAATGCTGAGAGCACTTCTTAAAAAATAAAAAAATCAAAAAAATCAGTGTACTCGCTTCTCCCATAGCCATGTATCCAGTTAAAAGGTCTGACGAAGACCTGATTTGTGAAATGAAGGGTACAAAAACCAGTGGATCCACTTCTTCCGGCTGTCATAGCTTACATGTGCTGAGAGCTCCGAGTGAGTGGAATAAGCTCATCCTTCCCTCCCCAAGTGGTTTTGTTACACACCGGTTTTGCTGAGATCAACATTTCCCCCAAATACAAACTACAACTGTTTGCAATAGTGGATAGAGATTGTTTGTGTTGGGGGGGTTAATGGTATATCAGCACGATCAGGGCTATATTGTGCCAAACACGATAAGATACGTTTACACCTCAAGAAGAAGAGAGGAAAGAGAATGGGACAGAAGACACTATATATATATACCCTAATCCTAACCCTAACGCTAATCCTAACCCTAACCCTAACCCTATAGTTCGTTCGGAATGACGTCATACGCATGCGCAATAGCCCGGCTGCAAAAAAAAACAAACATGTCTGGATGCTCATCATTCAATTGCATATGGCTGCCTGTCATGCGCAGAGCATGTACACAATTCATCGTATCGTGTTGGCGAATCTCGAAACACCTCATAGTAGTAATGAGGAACAGAGATTATGTCAAGTGATATGTCTATACAAAATGTCTCGTATTGTTCGCTATTCCTGTCCAGACCTTCCTTCTATCAGAACTGACATGTCGCTATAATTTTATTATGTTCATGATGTTTTTAGATGTGCTTTCAATGGAGCTCTATCCATATAAGCAGGTTTAAGTGTTTCAAGTGGTATAAAAAACTTGTCTATCTATTTTGAGTTTTGTCAAAAGGAAGTAATAATACCTACTGTCGAACTGGTGATGGCCTCGGTTGCTGACTAATGCTTTCATAAATGTTTGGTAATTAGCCTAGCGCAATCTGTAAAGTTTTGGTGTTGTCCAGCCACATGATAAGATTCATACAGAAATTTCAAACTTGCTTTCCCTCAATTTCTACTGATCAATTCTTCGGACATGTCCAGTCTTGATGTTACAAATATCCAGTGTTACAAATGTTACTTTATCTAGATCAGGCGTTCCCAGCCAGTGGGTACCGACCTCATTGGGGGTCACAATGTGACCTTGGCAGCGGGGTCGGGTAGCCTTGCTAGAGGTCGCTGGGATTAAATTAATTTCAACTCTTCAATTACATTTCTTATGCTCGTAATATTATTGATGCTGTTGGTTTTGTTTTAACGCCCAAGGAAAATATGTTACCGTAGTTCAATGCCATTAGCTTGCTTCTAAATAATACAGGATTTTTTCTTTTTTTTTTTTTATATTTTTTTTATAGATGTTTCTTTTTCTCTCCACCACAGAAAATAAAATGTAAATCAAGATGCTGATAG
>JBCEWB010392175.1:0-16048 GCA_039654565.1 Peronia peronii
TGGTATAAAGAGAACTTTTTTTTTTTTCTTCTTGTTCTAATTTCTCATTTTTTGTGTGATCAGTCTTTAGAATGACATGAAACAAAGGGATTTGTTCCTCTTTATACTGCTTGCTCAACACCTCTTTGTTTTGTAAAGGGCTGTGCTCAACGATCTTCCACTTCTTCGCAAATTACCGTGAACTCAGAAGTAAACAAATAATCGTATTACATTGCCAATAGGTCTGAATTGCCATTTCCTGAACAATAATCTGGGAGGCATCAAACATTTCTCGGACTGCTTGTATAACTCTGGAAAGGTAAGCTCTGTTATCATGATAATATTATGAGAATTTATTATGAGAATGTTTTCTTCTTATTACGAACATTATTTCACAATGTTTTGGTGCCTATATTTATGTCAACTAAAAGTTTTTTGTTGTTGTTTTTTTCATTATTTACAAAGCTTGCAATATATACCTCAATGACACGTTTTTCATAGCAAAAGGAGGTAGTTTAATTGACGGTAAAAATAGTCCAGTTTCATTACCTGTGCAGGACGCCTTCCAAAATCTCTCTATAGGCCCAGCAAGAATGAATTCGTAGTGCATTTCTTATCTCGACCTGGGCTCGTTATATATCCTTGCACTCACTGTGGCCTCATCTGAGTCTCATTATAGAACTGCCACTAAAATCACCGAATTTCCCTCTCCTCTTTGGATACAGGAAAGACTACAAAAGTGAAAGGATTTCCCCTTCACTGATCATGGACATTCCATTATGTAATGGCCAATCGTTCTTTATAGCGCAAAATGGCTTCAGTGATAACAACCATTTATTGAACCTACGTGTACTGGACTAATAAAGTATCTAAAAATTGATAGAGTAAACGAAGCGTGAATACTGCATAACGAACGTCCAATGGAAAAGAGATAAAGAGGTACATTATGAAATTTGCAGATAACAATGAACGTTATTGTAGGATTGATAAGGATTTGAGCGCCAACCAGGGAGCCGCCCTGTAAGCTTCCTAGGAAGCTAAGAACGGTGTGAGTGTCACCATTCGGTCCGTTAGGGCAACTATAGATTGTAAAGTGCCTGGAGCTTATACAGTGCGGGGATTAGCGCAATGTGGATAAATACTCCCTGTTGTTGTTGTTGTTATTATTATATTATTATTATTATTATCATTACTATTATTCTTATTATTAACTCACAATTTTAAAAACGTTTAATGTTGGTAAATTTTATTCTAGTGCCAACAATTTAATGTTCTTGAATTCTCTTCCTGCTTATTACTAGTATTTGGGCTCTACTCGGCTATGCAAACGATTGAACCCGTCAGTTTCCTACATTGATGCTGTAGAGGAAAATATTTAGATTGGCCGTTCTCTCTAGCTTGTGCAATGCGTTACTTGACTGAAAATATCTGTTTGGATTAATTTGATAAGCATGGTCTGTTAAGTGTCCGCAGTTGAATGGCAGTGAAACGGTGTTAATCTCAATATTTTCTACCTCTTTGTTTTTCTGCATTGTATCTACCAGCAAGCTGCAGGTGTAAAAGTCCTAGACTTGGCCAAATAATTATCTTGACGTCGAAAGTGTTAAATCTTCTGTTGAAGACAAGTAATTAATGGCGTCGGCAAATTCTGAATATGTTTCAGCACGTTGTCAACAGTCCCCACTTATCAGCCAGTGTCAGGGTTTCTATGATAGCACTGATATCCATGTTTATGAAAGGATACTTCATCCTTCACTGGATATAGGACGAGTTTATTACATTTATAGTTTATTACATTGTGTACAGCTTGGGTTCGATCCCGTATGGGCATCAAGAGGAAAGATCTTCTAACAAACAACAAAATCTTGGAGCGAGCCAATATCTCCAGCATCGTCCACGCTTCTGGGAAGGCAAATCCACGGGGTTGATTACTTGTAATGTATGGAGAACAGGTGAGTGCCCAGAGCCTTATTCTGCAGAGAACTACGCCATTGAACACGTGAATGAGGAGCCCCACAGAAGTGCTACAAGTACCAGGCGATACGCCAGCTCAACATAGGTGACATTTCATGTCATCGAAGGACAGGCAAAATATCCCCAAGGATAGGGACAACTGCAGAGAAGTGACAAAGCCTTGAGGCCGTAGTGCTAGGCAGTCAGAAGAGGAAAAACAACAGACAATCACAGGCGAAGGAAGACAACAGTTGCCATGAGCCTGTCAACCCAAAGATACCCATGCCCAGTGTGGACCTGGATGTGCCGCTCGAAGATTGGCTTACAGTCTTCACAGGACGTGATGCCAACAACTTTCTCTCCTTGATCTTGGAACCCGAGGAATCCAACCGTCACCGTCAGTTTAGATTCAAACCCCAGTTCAGGGTATGATGAGCAAGTTTATAATCAGACCTGCGACTTTACACTTCTAAGATTAATGTATAGGGTAATGCCTGCATTAACTGTAGAGGCGTGGGGAGGAAAAACAGCTGCCATCATCTGAAAGCAACATTGAACACTTGGCATTGACGGTTGGAGTTCCTGCCAAGTTATTATATGTAGTTTAGTGTAGTGTCGCCACTCTCCCCTCCCCTCCCCCTCCCGCCCCTTATATAAAGTGCCAAACATTGTATTATAGTAAAAACTTGCACAGAACTGTCACAATAGAACAGGGCCTCGTGATATTCGGGCATTTCCAATTTCCACTTAGGAATTGTGAGTTACTCACTGGAACATCGCTATGGCCCAATCCGTAATTATTGTCAGACTATTCACAGTGAACAGTCACCACTTGTAACGTTTTCATTTCTAGCTGTAACAACAACAACAACAGCCCTCAACCAGAAACCAAAGATGTTAAAATTTGAGCTTTCCATTCCTCTTCAAATTTCAGTACATATATATACATGTATTATTTCTGCATAGCTGTTGTTTATTAATACTGGGGATTTGACTTGGTTGCCGGTAAGCAATTTCTGTTTTAAAATTCAAGACATTTCTGTAAAATTTAAACAGTATTAGTAATGATACTTATGATAATGATTAATCGTTTGAAGAAAAGGGGAAATCACCTCCATGATTGCTATTCACAACTGAAAGAAAAAGTATTCAACTACCTTTTTCTTCTTTTGTGAGGATCAGAGTCCACGTGTTCTGTGGATGCTTAGTTAAAATGATATTTCAAAGGCCTGTTATTATAGACTATGATTGATACATAATAACGATACTTGCGGGAAATCTCTCATGAAAATGCCACAGAGAGCGGCTTTATGAGGATAAAGAGCTAAGCTCCTATTAAATGATTTGACATATACACTGTACATGTAGCTTGAATCTGTGCACCACATGTAATATTTTCGCAGCAAATAGCTATGGATCAAAATGATGGCCGTTAGAGGATCATCCATTGTATTGCTGTTACAATATAGCCTATTATGACAGTGGACATAAATTGCTCTGTTTGACACATTCCTATGTCTGTCTATTTATCTGTATACTTATCTGTCTGCATCTATGGCCTATGATTGTTATTAGTGTAATATTTACGCGTCTGAGCCCATCTCTATTGTTTTCCTATCTTTTTCTCATTTATTAGATATTACTACTCTACCGTAACATTATCAGACAGCAGGAAGGTTTGAATGTTAAATAAATTATCGCTGTCAATAAAGAAGTGAAGAAGTTTCTAGTCCCGCACCACCTGGTAATGATGTACTGTACTAAATCTAAAAGACAATCCGGTCTGTGGACGAAAAGAAAACTGATTAGACTGAATACGTGCATATTTAATGTTAAATCCTTTCCTTTCAACTTCAAATTTGCCTCTGAGACACTGAATTAGAGAGTCTGTGCTGTAACATACGACTGCTCATAAAGTGGTGTATGCATAACTTGTTTATTCTCTTTTAATATGTGAAATTTAACTTATAAAATCGAATGCGCTAAATTTGAACAAGGACCCGTCTTAAAACCCCCAGCAATTGGCTCATTTCCCCATCGTTTAAAAATAAAAAAATTATATAGCATAATTATTTGTTCATACAAGAAAGGGAATAGGCTATGATTTTGTGTAGGCTGAATCAGGAAATAGAGAAATGAAAGAGAAACCTCCTTGCACCGATATTGTGAACTTATTGGGGGCTTTTCTTGTCCTCGCTGTAAAACAAACTGAGTTTTCCTAATGGTAATATCCGGCTGGTGAATGTACAAAATAATCTAGATATCTTCATAGCGTGAAACGAAATGGTGACAGATATTCATAGGAGTGGTTCGTCAATATAGGTGTCATAGCTATGGGGTTATATTATGTAGTTGGCTGTGACGTAACTAACATATCTACAGGTGTGTGATAAGTGGGATGTTCATACATAAGGGTATTTGGTTGATGTACCAGTATGTGTGTGTGTTGATATGTATGTGTGTGCGTGTGTGTAGCCGATGACAACGCTATGACGTGCAGAGAGTGGTAGGAGAAGAGGATATAAAAGCAGGATTGGACGTGGAGGAGGAGGGGGGGGGGGGGTTATATTATATTACAGGACTAAGTTTTATTATCAAGCATATGGGTGTGTCATTATACCTCATTTGACCAGCAGTTATCCATTTGCGTTACTGAATTTGAAAGTTGCGGCTAGTGGATAATAATCATGTCACATTTATTACTAAACAACTAAAAGTAAATAAAAAATCAAGTATACGTACTTGTAAAGAAAGAAAAAAAATAAACTGATTAAAAAAAAAATGGATGGACAGACAAACAAACGGACAGACTGGTGGTCTGACAGACACTCAGAATAGAGAAAGACAGATAGACAACCAAACTAAATTTTCAAAAATAATAACAATTGTCGATTTTTTAAATTTTTTTTTTAAGTAACTTAATTATGTCGTCTTTTATAAAGTTCAATTAGAGCGGTGTTAGCCTAGACACCACATATGGAGAGAGAGCGATTCTTGAAGCACATGTTCATATAGTGCCATATATTTTGAGTCCCAGAGCAGTGCTGGTTTGACCTATATTTTTAAATAATTCCTACAGTTAGTACGAAGATCGTGGGTTCTCTACTAGTTGAAAAGAAAAATAAATTTTCATAAAACCTCTTACACCAAAAGAACCTTTTTTCATCACGTACGTCATCTATGTCGACCTGCAGTGACACACTTTACTTGATGAGAGAGAGTGGGGGGGAGAGGGGAGAGAGAGAGAGAGAGAGAGGTGATTAGAACTTTAGTGTGAAACTAAGTTAGTGAGGTGTGGTTGACGAAAGGGAAAGAAGAAGTAGGTGAACCCAGCCGCTGCAACTGAGCGCAACAAAATTCATACTGATTAAATTCTCTAATCATCAAAATGGGAAAATGAAAAGGAGTCAAAAGTGATGCTACTGTGCCTGAGCCTTTAGCGGCCCATTCACCGTCAAGTCCAAATCATCGAGTCGAATAGATATGTTCCAATCAAGCGAACATTTCGAAATCCCCATCTAATTCTATTTGTAGCAGAGGGTACAAACACTCCAAACTGTTCACTGCCATTGAAAGGGGGAAAAAAATGCACGGGACTCGTGACAACTGAGGTGTATCTCATGGTGGGGCAGTAACACACATAATAAGTGTGTATTCTATCTTTAGCGGGGAGTATAAACATTCCGCCAGGGATTTTCAGGTGAGTGCTTAGTCCAATATGAACTATTGTCAATTCTGTTGTTCATTCGATCTAATGACCTTATCCATTCAAGCTAAACTTTAACACTTATGTAATTGTCAGTTCAGCTTGACCCACTAGAGCTAAACCTCCACAGGTAATGAGAGAGCCTGTCACTTGATAATGAAACGCCTTGATAAAAACGTATCAGGCAGAAACCCAACTGCCGCCAAGCAAACTGTTTGGTTTGATCTAACCAACAATTTCCCACTCAAATCAATTCTACTTGTCAGTTCTGGGTTATCAAGCAAAATTAACAATTTTGGCTTAATGGTGAGTGGGTGTCTCCCTTAATCTGTCTAACCATATCTGTTACCATGGAAATGGAAGAAAATGGTAAATTAAATCATCTTCTTGCTGTTGTCAGGATGGAAGGCATATGTAAATGAGAATACTTATACAAACACATGTACATGTATGTAATTTTATATCCCAAGCACTCACACATCACACACAGCCATGGTCAGACAAATCCAAAGCCAAACATTCAAAACATGTATCAAATGAAGAAGACAAATGCGCAGTTACATGTTTATATGCGTTTCAACCTCCTCCAGGGTGGTTATCTTGGCTGACAAAAACAGAGCATAGATGGATTTCATATACTAAGCAAACAGTCAAATGAAACTTTCTCTGGTTCAACAATTATTTTATTGACATAATGATATTACATTATAATTCCCACATTAGATTTGATAAATAACTGTAATTTACAGAAAAATAATACAATGTCAACAGGATATGATGAACATACACAAGTTAGGAAGGCTATATCATCATCAGATGATATCCTCTCCTTTTTGTATGATGGACTATGTTTCATTTATTCTTTGTTAAGATGAATGAACATTTATTTCAAGCTTGCAGTGAAATCATGTTACATAATACAAAGAAGTTACACAACATAATCAGAATTCCCTTTTCTTTTTTTTTTTTTTTTCACTCTTGTGAAATAATGGGAGCGCTGCTTAAATCTAAACTGCACAGACACAATGGACTATATGATTAACATAAAATTTTCTATCACTGTTTCATGTGAACATAACAAATAAACATTCAGTGTAACAAGGCGTAGAAGAATACAATTTACAGTAGAAGATTATGGAGAATGAGATTCAGTAGACCTAATGTGGCAGTTTGTCACCAAGTCTAACTATAAGATAAGCATACAAAACCACAAAATGAAGAGTCTGGTTAATCAGCCTTGAAAATGGAACAAAATTTAAAACTTCAAAATCTATTGCAAAATGTTTATTCCAGAATAGGCAAAAAGTTGGTCTAAAACACAAACACACACGAGAACGTGTATTGGTACAACTCAACAATAGAGAGTTGTAACAAGTGCTCAACTCTGAAAACTTTCACACAGTGCAAAAATGTAGGACTTAGTCCTTTTTTCCTATAAGTAATCCCTCCATTGACTTAGACAAGCATTGTGAAAATTTTTTAAAAACAACAAGATTTAATAAACAAAACACAAAAATAAAACCAATGTCCAAATAATTCCAGCATATCTTTCATCTCTAGTTCATTACGCATTGGGGTTAAAAAATATGCAACGTTCTTATCCTCCTTGTCGTCGATGACAACCAAATAACAGTGACTCTGGGTTAAGCACAAGCTTTGAAAAAAGATTATAGATAAAAATATATTTCTTTTCTATCATATTGATTAACATGAAAACAAAGTGTTCTCATAGTCAGTCTAGTATAACTGTCAAATGTTTTTAAATGTTAACATGTCTCAAAAGCATGAAATGTATTCAAGCTCTCGCAAATATCTCATCTTCTCATCAAGCAAACATCCTGTATGACAAACAATAACATAAGGCAGGCAATCTGTACAGGCACATGAAGAATTTCCTTGAAAATAGGTAACATCTTGCCATCGTTTAACATCCATATGAAATGACCGTAGTTCTATCAGTTTAAATAAATAAGAAGTGATAAATCTCATTAAGAAATGAAAGGATGGAACATCGGCCAGTGCTGACGACACAGTATACAGACTGTCTCACTCACATGTGGAAACATTTTCTCATCTATCATCCAGTGCTAGTATTTCACATTCTTTAAAACATTCACTCCCTGCGACCTGAGTTGTTACAGTTTATATCCATAAACAGAAGAACAAGAGATACTATTTTAGATCTTTTTTTCTTTCTTGTATGATGTCTGACTAGTAGTAGTACCATATCATCACTGCAGAACTGTAAATAGCTAATTTGGTTTCTGTAAATTTTACACAGGAGTAAAACAACTGAAAAGCAAAGCTATTATATGTCTTGCATCCAGGAAAAATGAGTCGGAAGTTGCTCCAGGTGATCTCGAGCTGCAGCCCTTTTCAACTAATTTCCGATTCAGATACCAATTTTTTTTCTGTTTCAGGTTAAAAAAGATTAAATTTTCGTTTTGTGAAGAAAAAAAAGTATTTGATCTGAGTCAGAAAATGTTAAAAATGGCCGTAGCTTGAAATCACCTGGCGCGACTTCCGACTCATGTGCCCTGAGCGCAAGACATAAGCATTTTGATGCTGGGACTCAGCAGTGATGCAAGAAAGTATTTCCCATTTCACATCCAGAGTCTGTTTTAACAATTATTAGTATTAATCACATAAAAAGTCAAATTAATTGTTTAGACATCAAAATTCAGGCCTTATTCATCCTGGCTAATTCTTGCGTGCAAAGAAATTTTTGAACATCTAAAATGGCTATGCCAAAGAGACAGTGCAAACAATGACTGATGTTGTACTCTGTTGAGACAGACATTATCTGATGACCCAAACAGTCTCAGTCAATTTCTGAAAGCTCTGTCCCACTAGCCTGTGGCTATTCAGTGCACTTTGTAATGTTGTGGATAGATCACTTTGTCTGAAACTTATTTTTGGATATGCTATATGATGTCATTCTTACTTCAGGTAGAAAAAAATAAGATTCAGATATCAGAGTTAGTCTTTAAAATCCTGTGACAGTAACGTACAGTGTTTAGACTGTAGATCAGATGAAAATCTGATCACTGTAATTAACGATGTCAACTGAACAGTGTCCTATCTTGTATAAAAGGTGAAAGTCGACACAAAATGCAGCTGAACAAAGTGTCAAAAGCATTCATTCAAACTGTCGGTCAGATCTGCCATGCTAACTTTCTCTATATCCACGGTGGTGTCCATCTCCGTGGCTCCCAGCTGGTGCCAGTGCTTTCCTCTGCCTCCACGACCTCCGCGACCTTGGCGCTGGAAGGCTCGTTGGGATCCACGGCCAAAACAAATGGTGGGAGGAACTCTGGAAACAAAAACAAACAAAACAAAAATTTGCACAGATCATACCTAATCCTGAAGATCAAAAGATTTACATTATGAGTTCACTACAATGCGAGTTTCCGAGCTGGTGAGACAGACTGTTACAGCTGTATATGCAAAGCACTTTGTCACATGGTAGGTAGTTGTCAGCTGGAAACTTGGAAAACAATTCTCTCAAAGGAACTTTCAGTACTTAATCCCTTCACTGCTACGCATATTTCCTCCTCCAGTGCTAGGAAAATTTCACAAAATGGGCAGAATTACCAGTGGACTATAACGCAACATTATTTCAGTGCTCTCAATGTACACCCAAACAGACTGGGGTCAGATGTGCCAGTAACCAACAGCATACATTACTGTAAAACGGTGTTTTACGGTGACATATGCTGTACATCAACTGCACATTTGACCCCAGTTATATTCGGACGTACATTGTACATCAAGAGAGCAGTGAAGGAGTTAACATTTCAAACATTCAGATAACATCAGGCAAAACATTGATTGAAACCACATGTGTCTTAAAACACATGACAGATATTAATGGGCAGTCTTATATACATTATAACTCAGACTTCAAACTTTTCATCATGTGCTTAGGATTTCCCAGGGTCCATACATGATAATGTAGGGATTTCAAAGTATGGTCAAGAAAAATTCGAACAAATTTTGTACCTCCAGATACAAGTGTTTTTATCCCATCAACTGGCACATTCAGCTATGTAATTACATGGATTAAAAAAAACGCTCTCAGTACTATGTTCACAAATATTTTTAAGCTTCTTCCGGACATCACCAGCAATGATTTTATTGTTTGGAATATCAAGTTCTGATTTGCCCAAAAGATCACATGTACTCTATGTAGCATCAGCATGCAATGAAACCATGATGACTTCATTATACAAACTTTTGCCAACTGTCTCTTACCTTTTGCCTCTCCCACCACCACTATGTGCAGCCCCTCTGCCTTTCTTCCCCCTGCTCTGTGCCCTCTGGTCTATGCTGCTCTCCCCGTGTGGAACTTCCATCTCCATTTCACCATGGGTCACTGATGTGGCAGTGGGAGAAAGGGAGGTTGTTGATGATAATGGACTGTCATGGCCATTGCTTTCCATACTCTGCTCAGACAAGGATGAGCTGTTTGATGCTTGGGTCTTCTGGGCTCTATAAAGTAAAACAATAATAGAGAACATTTATATAGCACTAACCCCGCACAGTGTACAAACTCTAAGTGCTTTACAATCTACTATTGCCCCGACAGACTCAGCGGAGACATTCACAGATGTCCTCAGTTTCCTGGGAAACATGCAAGGTGGCTGCCTGTTAGGTGCTCCAAACCGTATCAATCTAACAATATCATCCACTGTCTATAGTCGGGTACCCATGTTAACCTGGGTCAAGTCAGTGTGTAAACTGTCTTTCCCATGGGTAAAATATCAGGACTAGTCATGGTTCGAACCCAGGACTTTGGATCCCAAGTCTGACGCTCAAATCATAGGCCACATAAATGCCAACATAAAATTTAGCATTCACTAATGGAGATTATTGCCAGTTATGCAGAACAGGTGTTCAATTTTTTTCTTTTAAATCCAGAGTTGCTCCAGGCATACATTTTAAATTTTCTGGGTCACTATGTCTCACAATCTACACCAAAAATTAATTACACTATATTATTCCAAAAGAAAGAAACAAAACACAATATCCTCTCAGAAATACATCCTTAGAGCAGTGGGATAATATAATACGATCTTCTCTAGAATAAAGTAACATCCATATCCCTATACAGAAGTAAAAGCAGAAATCCTTTAAAAAAAAATGTTTAAAAAGAGACTGGCATGAATATGCATTCCTGGACTGCTTAGAAACTGTGCTCCTCCCAATACATTTGAAAAGTTCACAATCTTCCACAGAATTCCACGGGATTTCAGATCAATTAAAAATTTCATGGACTTCTCTATGGGCTCCAGAAATTTAACAATTCTACAGACACCAAAGACAAACAGCACATGGAGAACAACACTACACAGAGTCTGGAGAGTAAAAAACTCAATAACTGTTCAAGCATGTGCAGCAGTTCAATCTGAAATTCTTACTTAGACTTGACAGGTTTGTGAAAGGAGAAACTGGCTGGAAATTTGTGCTGTGTCACAAGATGATCTTTGCGTAATTCTGGTGTGCGGAACTTCTGGTCACAGCTCTCCACCAGACAGCGATACTGAAATCAGAATGGAAGTCAGATAATATCCAATCAAACTCATTAAATTTTCAGAGGTACTGCAAACTATTCATTTAGGTCACATTCAGACACTTCTTATAATTATTCCTTGATATCAGGCAAAATTGGTATACAGTATGGTACAAGTATTACAAATAGGCTGTAACAGCCTTAACCATTGACACTGCTGATTTAATGCAGCCTTCAACTGCGGTGTTGAATTTGATATCTTTTTACATGATTGAGACTGATCTGTAGGTGATTGTCCCTGGTACTAGTCAGTGGTCAACAGAAAACTGTCAAATGTGAAACTCTAGATTCCTAAGAAATAATTCAAATTAGTACTTCAATGACAGTCGCTGATACCAACTATACTGAATTGTACCATTGTTGATAAGTAACATTAAAAATATCTTTACCATATCAATGCGAGGACACAGGATCTGGAAATATGAGTCATGGTTTTCTTGTAAGTGAATGTCCAACAGGAAATTGGACACAAATGTCCGCTTGCATGTAGCACAGACAAAGTTGTGGCAGGAATGATAATGCGACTCATAGCTGTAAGAAAAAAAAAAAGGTGCAAGTAAGAAAGGTAATATGAACCTTTTCAGATGATCTACATACATGGCTCTTCCAATTTAAAATTAAAGCCAACAGATTATCATAATGCTGTACTTTCTTCAAATATACCTGATCAATGACATAAGCTTTAAGAACTTCATCCCACAGCATATAATAGAACATATTTATTCCCAAAATCAATTGTTTCTGAGATTTGTCAGCCATCAAGTTTGAGATCCAATAGATTGTGAAAAATGGAAAAGTACTGAAACTAGCAAGTATGAGAATCGATGAGAGATAAAGAAAAATGCCTCCCACGAAAATATGCATTTTGCTAATTCGCAACAATGTTATCTGGAATCACTTTATCAGAAAAGTTTTTGTAATGATCAAGAGGAAAAAAGAGAGCTCTGATGTGAAGTCAGCTGTAGATGCCATCCTGACAGCATCAGTTCAGGTCATGAAATAATGGTCAGAGAGATATGGTAGATTTTTGTTGCCACTTTCAAGATCATAATTTAATCAAATATATTCCAAAGTTACCAATTTAACATGCTTAATGAACATTTCTGTGATACCTCAGAAGCAATTATTTTACATACAAATATTTCAAAAGTCAGTTTAAACTTTGGAAAAAATAAAAGATAGTGATCAACACAAGCAAGATTTGATTTACTTGCGTTTCCAGTAAACTCACCTGGCTAGTGACGTGAACTTCTGACTACAGCCATTCACCCCACAGGTGAAACTGAAAGAAAAACCAGCACAGCTAAAATGAAAAACATACCAAGTCTTTTTCTGCTTTCCTAAATCATTAACAATTCCTTCAAACATCCTACTGTTCTCAGAATCTATCTAGTCATCATTTGCACAAATGTCAAAACTCACTGGTCAAAACTCACTGCATTTTTCCTGTTTATAATAAAATAAAGAATGCTCTGCCCAATTGTCTCGAGGTAAGCATGACTACAATATCCCATGACAGTATAACTCTTTCCGCACGTAATGTTTTCTGGGGTTCAGTGTACAAATGCAAATCAGTTTTCTGCTCAATCTGATAGATTGGAGTGTTCTACAAAAAAGTATCAGAAAGTTACAACTACTGTCTTAAGGGCAACGTATTCTATATCAAATTGAAGGAAATTGAAAAAAGGAATGTGAACAGGTGCAAAATATTCCCTCTGAGTTTTCATGGTGAAGACAGTTTGCTATGAATCAAAGACCACTGCAAAAACGAAATAAAATTTGGTTGCCAATATTTGGCGGCGATTCGTCCAAGATGGTGTTTCTTCTTATCAATGCATCAGCGATACATCCAGAAAGTGATCAACATATGTGAAGAGTTGTTGTGAGAATGAACAATAAGGAAAGAACATTTGTCCTTTTCTATGTTGATTTGTTTTATTTGATAATCAAACTTGTGTCTGTTAGTGTTAACATAAGCAAACATTTGCCTTACCTCTTGTCCTCTTTCTCTCTTAGATCGGGTATGCTGGATGGTGTAATACTTGTATCATCCTTTATATGATTTTCCTTGTTATCTCCATCATCATCTAACGCTGTCTGTTTGGTAGAAAATCCATAGGCATCACTCTCTGAGCTCTCTGGAACATCCAGCGGCTTCAGCACAATGCTCGGCTTCCATCGCATGCTTTCCACTCTCTCCTTCATGGCTTTGTCTCTGGGATCACACCAGCAGCTACCATCACCATTTCTCCAGCTCTCCTGCACTGCAGCTTTCAAACTCAAATAATATTGCACATTCTCTTCTCTCCCTCCAAACAAATGAAGCAGATCTTCTCTGCTACGTTTTTGGGCGTCAATAGCACCTGAGTTTTTACTTGAACCTACAAACTTATTCGGAGTAAAATTAACTCCAATGTCCTCAACCTCCATGATAATCCAACAGAAATTATTCCAGGTGAAAAGCAATCCTCAGTTATTAAAACAAATTATTAAAAAGATGAAAAATAAAAAAAAACATTCTGTGGATAAAATGCCTTTCTTCCTTGATGTTGAAAATCTGTGGAGGACCAACAAAAAATATTATATTATTTATATATGCAAATCAAATTGTTTAAGACAAATTTAATTTTCAAATTCTTTTTATCTTAAAAAATGTTGAACTTACTGACAAATAGTAACCATCATACATAATATACCTTGCCAGGAATTTTCAGTTTTTCTCAGGTCAAAAGAGATATAAAGATGTTTAGCACTGATGAAAATCTATAACAAAAATAATGAAAAAAAGGGAATAATTATTTATAAATAAATAAAAAACAAGTTTCCCTTGACCTGGTAGTCCTGTGGTTTCCACTTCCCCATTTCATCAAAATGAGTGACTTGAATAACATTTTATCCTCTGACTTCCGGTAAACAGAGCTCAATTATACAGATATCAGCCTATCTCACTCTTTCTATACCATAGGCAATATGGAATTGTGACTGCAATATTTAATGGCTGAGCACAAACATAAATGAGACGCGACACGATGAAATCAGACGCTCGTCAAATTGAGGTGACTGGAGAAATCACGTTTTTCAGCAGTGAATGAATTTTTAACGCATTTTTTATTTCTTCACAGAACCCTTCTATATCCGTCAATAAATACATCTCAGAGTCTAATTTCCTGAAACAGATTGAGTAAAAGCCCAAAAATTGTAATTCACTGGCATGGCCTAACAAAGATTAATAAGGATTTACAAAATGATCCGCCATTTTCTCGCTAAATTCAGCTCCAGCAACAGGTCACCCCCATCGTCTTTAATTGCCAATATCTCAACTTCTACTTAAGGTAGAGCAAAATTTCTTTCACACACAGAAAGGGAAATGAACAATCTCACTGTCAAGTGCCTGATTTTATCATGTCGCGTCTCAAATAATAGATATCTATGTCAATTTTAAGACAAAAATGACATCTAAAGTGTATAGTGCTGTGTATCATTTCAAAGCAAATGTAAGTCAGATTCTAAAAAAATGATACGAGAAATCATCGTCGCAAAAAGAGATACTTGAAACACAAGAAAGAAAACTGAAATGCGAAGGTTGCACAATTTCATCAATAAAAAAAAAAAATAAGTTGAAGAAATGAGAAACTGACGCTCTAAAGCAAAACTATACCCAATTTCCAACACACTGATACCAAATACTTTGTAGTTCTTAGTTTCCTGTAAGTTCTGTTACAGTTTTGAAAATGTCAAGGGCACGGAGGTGAGGCTATTTTGGTTTGATTTTTTTTTTCTGTGAAAGTCAACAATCCCGCATGCTTCTGTGACCGATTTCGAGCAGATTTCATTGCTGACTTTCCATAGTTTTCTATGTCATATACTTTTGGCATTTAAAATAAGAAACAATGTGTACAGGATCCATCCAGTGCTGCTTTTCTGATATACCAATATATCAGTGTGTGGTAAAAAATGGCGATACATCGGTGTGTGGTATAGAAAGAGTTAATGTACTTTATGTTTGTAACTTTGTTACAATCTGGGTAATATGTAGCAGAGGATTTCCAGTTCAAATCCTCTTTGTAAACTTCTGTATTGACAAGATGGTGCATAATCATAATATACATCAAAAGCTTCTGTGAGTTTGCCCACCTCAGATTTATGATATATTATAAAAACTGCGCCGGTATAAAAACCACATCAAGACTGCTCCATGGTCCTCTTTTTAAACAACTGGAAATCACAGTATTCACACACCTATTTTTCAGCAATGGAGAAAGACATCTGGTCCATCAGATCGTCAATCCGTTCTCGCAGTATATCGATGATATCTGAGGCGATGAATAAGTGCGTGTCATCCAAGTCCTGTCAAAATATTAATGATAGAAGTCACTCAAGCTCAGTGTTAATATAAATAACCTATCAACTTAGATCAAACTGAAAAAAAAAAATTTCAACTTTAAACACAGTGGCTAAGACAGTAAATTCAAGTTCATTTCCACTCCCATATAACTAAAATTCAGCTGTTAAATTAAATTCTACAAGAACTTCAGATTACAACTATGCTCTTCACAGCTCACCAGCATGCAGGGTTTATCAAAAGACACTGCATATGTGTAGGGAAATCCTGGTCAGTGGTCAGAACACCGGATCAAAGAGAAAAAGGGAGTGATTGGTGTAGCGAGCTGACCGTCAATGTATCAAGTATGTTTTTCCCACACACCAGTGACTGGTTTTCCCCCCCAGAGAATGCGATCTTGTTGTGGTTAGGTCCTTGCGCGTCTTCATAACCCTGAGAGCTATGCTGGCTGGAAATTTATCTCTTAGTAGGGTCCCCCAAGCCAGACAGGTCAAAG
>JBCEWB010392285.1:0-20747 GCA_039654565.1 Peronia peronii
CCCCCCCCCCCCCCCCCCCCCCCCCCCCCCCCCCCCCCCCCCCCCCCCCCCCCCCCCCCCCCTGCACAACTCACTGCTAACAGATATAGAGAGAATTTGCGTGGCTGCTACATGTAGCTGTTACTATCGAGGGGTGAGTACCAAGTGCTCGTATTCAAGTTCTAAGTGACTTGTGGTTTTTCATGATGACAAGTGCTGTTTTGATGCATATAAATGAAACTATGCTTTGGACGTAATTCATTTGTCTTTTAATTTTTTTTTTTTTTTTTTTTTAAGGACAACTGAGAAATGGGCAGCACAGGGCTGGTTTTGTAAATAAAATGGAATGTACCTATACACACATAATAAATAATAGCGAGATAGAGAGAGAGGAAGGAAAAAGTCAACTGAGTACCTTATAATGTTCCTCTCCTCTAATTTCTAGCCTGTAGAGGTCAAATCATCAAATCATCATATAATGAAAGAAAGGAGCCCAAGGGACCTGAACAAAAATTCACCAACAGCAATCATATCCTAAAAACACCAAACACATTTGACCGCCTGGCCTTCATAATCCACTAATGCTCTGGCATCTAGTCTCTACATAGGGATCTTTGCTTGCAAAGCAACATCTTTCCAGAGGACATTCATGTATGCACTAATACAATAGTATAGTGAGAATATGTACATCTGAAAACTCACAATTATTCACCCTCTAAAATTTCTCTAAAAATGTTGACTTTTGGTTTGGCCTAAGTGTGTGGGACAAAGACGTATTGCATTAAACTAATACGCCTGGCTACCTCATAACTATGGCCTGCTGATTAGGTCCTGTCACATCTTGCTGAGCACGCATAGCTGTCAACTGGTTTTGGTTTCAGCTATCTCTTACAAAGCTTTTTAAGTATGGGGAGACAAAAAAAATGTGTTTGTACACACAGCTACTGACTTTTACTTTCTAACTATAAAATTTTCATGATACAAGTTTTCCTCTGTGAGTGGTATAAATTGACTGTTTCCATAGTCTCATTGATTTTGTTAATGTGCCTCAGTAAAATCCCACTACTGAGGGAAAAATAATATTTCATATACTATCTGCACGTGCTTCTTAACATTAGTATATCTAGCAGTGCAACAACCGTGTAAAATTCTTGCACACTTGATTTTTTATATATATATATTATTATACAGTAATCTCTCATTTATCTGGCATCAAGTTATTCGTCTTGCGACGTTATTCGGCGTCACCAATCCTTTCGGCGGGTGATGCATTATTCGTTTTTCCACCGGATAAGTCTGTTTGTATTCGGCGCGGCTGGTGCCAGCAGACAGCTAATCAATGAGTACAGTATACACAATTATAATGTACAGTACTGTATACAATGTACAGTACTGTACTGCACTGTAGAAGTGTAATATAGTTAGTTTTATTTTCAATTACTGTATTATTATTATTAATATTATGATTACTATTATTATTATTACTACAGTATTAAGTATTATTATTATCGTATTAGGATTATCTATGTACAGTAGGGGGGGTAGTGTTGCATTATCCATCTTTCAGTGTTACCCGTCAAGGTCTTGGCTGCTACGCACCAGATAAATGAGAAATTACTGTATGTATTTTTACTTGTATTGTGTTTGTAAACCATTTGCTCAATCCTTATACCTGTACTTATACATGTAGACAAAATCATCTTTAGTTCTGTTTCTCTTTTTCCTAGTCTTATTTTACTACTGTTTATCACTACTGCTCTTGATCTGACAGCTGTTCTCTCTGTCATCAAGAAAGCTTTCTGTGCATGCATTTCCATCGATAAAGATTTGAGTATTTTGCACACCAGTGAAAGTCAAATTAGATATTACGTCCTAGGGTTATTCTTATAAATTCAAAAATTATACATGGATTTGAAAGAATTAATAATGATATCGTAGTCCTGGTGTCAGGTAACTTCATTTTGTAAGGTAGCTGATTACTACTTGAGATCATCAATAATGATACCCTGGTCCTGCTGTCAGATGATTTCATATTATATTTCAGGTACAGTGAAAGAATGCATCACATATCAGAGTGATAATATATAAAGAAAAAGTAATAAGCTGAATGTGTGGACAATCTAAGGTGCGTTTGTGGCAATGGAACACAAAAATTTGCTGTTTAAAAAAAAATACGTTATTGATTATAGGAGTAACATTCTTTTGTAGTTTGGAGACACTTAAATCCATTTGAAAAGAATTTTGACAAATGTCAGAGAATTGCAAATTTCATAAAGAAGCCAAAAATGTAATCAGCTCTTAATTCTTGTGAAAAAAAAAAATGTGTAATGTTCCTGAAAAAATCCTGTTTTGTGTGTGTGTGTGTGGGTGGGGGGGGGGGGGGGTTGTGTGTATGTGTGTGGTTTTTTTTGTTTGATATAGCAACTGAGAGTTGCACAAATCAAGACACCAACGATAAAGGACAAGAACTTACTGAAGGCAAATTCTTCAGCACAGACGTTTAACAGATTAAATGAGCTGTATTCTTCATGTCAATGACTTCATTTCATGCAGTTTTCATGTGTCTCCGACTTCATTTCTATAAGTGACAAGACCATAAGAAATTACTTTACATAAAAGAAAGTATAGATAATCAGCCTGTCCGAAACTACACCTTTCAGAGGAGCATTGCTAGCAGGTAACTGTTGATTCAATTCTTGTACGAAATCTTGCATGTGAACAAGAAAGGGTGGGGGTATCAGCTTCAACAACAAGACAGCATATGTACATACAATGGTGTAGTTAGTACTTAGAAAAATTCAAATGAAGGACGCACTATATACACTAATGCTTAAACAGACTGAGTCAAATCTGGCCTGATCAGCTTATATCAAGTCAATTAAATCCATCCTAGAGATGAGAATGCATACTCTACCCTCCCCCCTCCTCCCCCACCCAAATGTTGTGTAATTAAAATCAGTAATTAAATGTAAACTAACTACATGTATTATAGAGTATTGTATTAGCACAATGATCACACCTGATTTAAAACATCGTAGTTTTTCTGTCTTTCTAGCCTACTTAAACTGCCAAATTGCCCGAGGTGACACGAGTGACATGCAATCAGAATTGATTAAAAAATATGTTTCAATGTAATTCTAGACTGCCTTCCTCATTTTATGCACTGACATGGATGAAAAAAAATTCTGAGAGATAAAACGGGAATGGTGAATTGCTTTTTAATATGATTAGTATTGAAAAGTAAAATCTTTATCTTCTGACACCAAATTTTGTGGAGATGGCCTGAACAGCAGAGTCATTTTCTCTTTGTAAAATGACTGTAACAATCACGTATGCAGAAAATGTAAGTGAACATTTCGGGTTATCACAAAAAGATGTCTTTTTAGACAAGAAATTAAACGTTATCCATTTTTTTTTAAGATTAGCTTTGAGAAGCAACATGTGAATTATGTTGTGATTGAAATTTTATTTACTAGCCTACATTAAAGACTACGTTCTGGACATTCAACACATATCTTACATGATATTTGTAACTTGCACCACTATTAAGATATTCTGATTCAAAGTTCACAGATGAAAGTAAATTTTTCTAGATATGGTCAGACATATGTTCAGGTGTGACAATTCGTCCTACCTGAGTATGTTTAAAAGACTGTGCTGGGTGTTGGGAAAATTCGAAATGTCATTAATTTAAATCTCTGCTCCAACTATAAGTCAACGCTGAAACCGACATGTATTAACCAGGGCCCAGTCAATTCATGATTATAATGAAATAGAGATCCAAAGTACCAGAAGACAAACATTCACAAACAGCAAAAATATCACAGTTTTCTGTCACATCATTGCATTATATGTAAAATATGAAATATCTATATCATAAAAGATTGTTATTAAAAATGTATATATAATTTTCTTTCTTTAAATATTAAAAAATACAAAGAAAAGGAAAAGACTGGCTTTATCTGAGAAATGAAATGAAAATCCAGAGCAAATCTTTTTTTATTCACCCACTAGATGTGGCAGCAATGTAGCCGCAATAACCCACACTGATATTCTGCAACCTTCAAACACACATACACAAAAACACATTTAAGATGTGAAACTAAAGTATCTTTAGCATAAAAAAATATTTCTATGATAAACATTTTTCAGTTGCTTGAGATTTTTTTTTTTTTTTTAAAATCCATGGCCTGCAAAAAGGGAGATAGGTCTAAAGAAAACATTATCTTTTCCTACTAAATCAGGAAGTCTCTATGCACATCTTTATAACTAAAAGATACAAAATGGATTTTTATGGTTGCTTACATATGGATGACATTACGACCAGCTCTCAAACTCTTACAGCTATCAACCCGAGTCCCAGGCCAATAAAAAACGTTATGACCTAAGGGAATTTACAGCTGTAATCTGCAATAACACAGTAGAAAAATAGCACACAGATAGCCTCACTTGAAGCTTCATGGCAATCTGATGTTTCTTGGTAGCTATTATCTAGTTTTGCACAGAAGTAAAAAAAAAAAGTGTTTGAAAAATGTCAAGATATCATGTATACTTCAAAACCCTGGGCATATCCAAAAGGATAGAAGAAAAAATGCACAGACAACATCTGCAACTGAATTAAGAAGATGTCTGCATGCAGAGATCTAGGCCATAACTCAAAACAGAAACAGGTGCAAAAGACTGCATTGGTGCACATTTCATCAGGACCTCCCAAAGTGATTCTAGACAGAGCTAAGAGCTAAGGAAATGACAGAATCAGAACTACAACTAACTGAAGAAATTTCCAAATTCATGCACTTTCTTCAGGTATCTAGAAAAAAAAATGTTTTACAAACAAAAATTCATCTCAAATGTAGCTTGCCTACAGTTTTTATACAGGTAACATTTAAAATGTTCTTTTCTACGATAAAAAGAATTCAACAATTCAATAATTTTAACTCCTATACATCAAACAGCCCTTACCACTACTCTCAATGTAGGAACTGTATTAATGGAGCAGAAGCCCACCAGGCACTGAATGCAACAGTTATAACCCATAAATAGACAACTCACACTATGATTCTCAAGCAGTGAAAAGGAGACTGCAAGAACAACTTGCCTATATCAGACATTGTGTACAATGTCTCATCTGCTTCTTCAAGTGGACGGCTAACACTTGCAAACAGAGCCAACTATGGATACTGGCTATAAGCATTGACTACCACTGTGTCACAGTTGGAAGATAGGTGTATGAATCAGTAGATAGCTAAGATGGAATAAGAGAGATGTATAAGATAGATATAAAAAAGATAAGATTAGCTAACCTTATTCATCTTTCATTTAACTTACAGGTAACGAATTACATACACATATCCTCATACACGTTAACAAACACCCAGGCATACACTCATCTGTACTTGACACATCATATACACTGGGCATGTCTAAAGTCCGACCCGTGTGCCCACAGCTTTGTCACATTAAATCATTTCAGATGTGGATTTCTTCAGTAGGATTATTTACTACAGTCGAGATTTCAATGTCATCCTTCACATTAGTGCAGGCAAGTTATTCTTGGATATTATTTGCAATACAATTTTCATAAATAGTTCATTTTCATGGATTATTTCAATATTTATGGTTTAAAGAGAATGTCATGCTGAACGTTCTGCCTCCATCCCACACATTTTCACCTTATAAAATCTGGCCCTCTTCTCAAAAAGTCTGGACATCCCTGATCTGACATACATGAATCATACCAAATGTTGTGTCAGAGCAAGGGAAGATCTCAGGACACAATGCTAAAGTGTGAAAGATGTATTGTTGAGAGAATAAGTGTATGTAAATATTGAACAGCTTGTGATGTTTCCCTATTGAGATCAGTGAATCCACTATATATAGGATATTTGTGGATGTAGGCCTGAACACTGTTTGTCCATATGGTATTGATCTATTGGATTTTTCTCCAGCTCGTGGAGATTACTTCTAATCTTCCATAACACCAGCTGCAACATATTTACTGAGGTGAGCAATGACAACCATTCCTGTCCTCACCTAGGAAACCTTCAGGTCCCTACAAGCTGAACAGCCTGTATTGATTTGAAACCTATATATACGAAGACATATTTCTGCCAACACAAACAAAGATATAAAACAGAGGCTTATCTTCTGAGATTTTTTAAACCTTCTTATAAGCAATATAAATTATGATGTGTGTAATTTATCATCTTAACCCAAGATTCTGCCTCCCAAACCTGGCATATTTCTATATTTAAATCCCATTTCACACAGAGCCTCACTATCAAGCTCTTCTCTGTTATAATTACTATGAAATCTGAGGCACAAATCTATTTACATGTTACACGGCAAATCATTAATAATCATGAACCTGAGTGCACCTATAACACAAACATGGATTTCCTTGACTAAATCAATAGTGTGTTCCGTGGGACACTAACCATATGTGTCCATACTCTCCATCCTTTATTACATGTGTTCTGCAGGTGGTGTCAGATGTGGACAAGCCTAGCCTGCATTACAAGCAGCGTTACCAACCATGACAGTGGTTGACCAGGGATGTGATGAATATAAAATCAGGGAGTTTCCATTAACATCACAGAAAACTTGAAGAAACAATAAACTTACACCCTAAGCCTGTGTACTGCATTTAATCTTGGTATTGTAGAGAGGCAGATCTGTATGTGCTTCAGATCACTTTCATTGCTGTATTCATTCTTGATTTGATGTGTAATTTTACAGATATTTTCTTCATCAGCTTGAGATACAACATCCTATCCCAAGCTGAAGCATAATAAATAGATACTGGATATTGTTAAGACAAAACTTTGCATTATAAATTAACATTTCCACGCCACAAAATACAGAGAAAAGAATGTCATAAGCTCCACAAAATCTGGCCAAGGCGTTGGTTGGTTGGTGTTGGGATTTAATAGCACATCAGCATGATTATGGCTTTGTTGCATCTAGCATAGTGGAACAAGTTTATGAGTTAAAAGGATATCAGGTTGTGTGTAAATTGGACAATTTAACTTGTTAAGAAAATTCATCAAAAGTACATATATGTACATGTGAACATGCAGTTTTTTCAAAGCGTGTTCATGCCAATGATTTTAAATCTTGGAATAGAAGCCGGCTCTCACAAGAAGCGCAATCTAGTCTGTGGCATTTTTCTTCAGAGAACAAGGCAAGATGTGAGTTTCTCTACTGTCTCTGAAGTCAGTGCAATCTCAAAATATGTGTGCAACTGTCAGTTGACACTCACAGACCACACACAAACAAGTGTACATTATGCACAGCTTTGCTTTCATTTTCTGCCCTCTTCTAGGGGGAAAAGAGTGAGTATGATGACAAAGCCCCACATCTGAGAATGGCAGTTGAGGACCACCCGATTTTGTGTTTGCAACTGAGAAAATCTTGGCCAAGGTCCAAGGTATCATTGGATATAGTCTATTTGCAGTCAACTGACTTCATTGCCATTACCATCCCATGATTTGATGTACTCATTATGATTAATGATCTGGTCAAGATCTAGATGAGGGACTCCCTATGGGATCCAATATCAGGCCATCTTGGCAATGAAAGCTGCTGTCTCATTTCCTGCAATGTCCATGCGACTCAGTGCCCAGCAGAATGCAAATAATCAGTAATGCTGAAGAAACTTTGAAGGTGTTGTAGGAGGTAAGCTACTCTACTAACCAGGAGGAATTTTATATTTGGAGAGGAGAATCCATAAGGTGTCAAATTCATCCTCAAACGAAACATTGAAAAGCAAACCTCTCCAGATGTATGTATCAATAAATGTCAAACAAAGCGTTTGCTATTCCACAGTGTGGATACAGACGCCCAGCGCCTTTTACTCTTCATGAATTTCTACAATGCAAATTATATATATAACTTTAAATATGCCATTATTTTCAAGGTTTATTAGAAGTTGCTCTGAAACATAAGTCTGCACTCAAAGAGTACACGAGAAACATAATGATTTTGATACAAGCCTAGTTAAAACTTGCTGTTTTTTTTAATGGAGAAAGAAATTCTAATTTCCAAGTTAACATTCTCTTTAATATCCTCCTTAGTTATATTGATTTTAACTCCTTTCTAACCAGATGTTTTCGAAGCAACTGCATTTAGTTGAAAAAAAAAAAAAAGCTATTATTGCTCTATTTTACAAACATAATAGGTCCATGTATTTAAGATTAACATTTGAATCTAGGACATTCTCCATCAATAAACTCATCAGAACTGAATTTAAAAAGAGAATTTTCCACCTATTCCAGCAGATACCACTTGTGGAAGAAAAGTTACAAATATGATGAACATTTACTACAACTGAAATGGACTAGCACAAAACCTGCAAATCCAGAATTTTGGCATTCACTAGAAAAGTTGCCTCTATGATAACAATATGATGAAAAAATATGAAGGTGCACTTCATAGATATTTCTGATGCATGGACAAAAAAAAAAGACAAATGTCTCACGATCGGTCAGAATGAGTGGCAAGTCGCTGCCTTGAACAAAGAAATTGGGGGTTGATGAGATGAAGATGGTCTGATATCTATGTTTTTATTTTGCAGAAATTAACAGAGCATTCATCTCTGAATAAGAAAATATTGCTCTTTTGGGCAGATTATTGATAAGTAGATCGGTATGTTGTGAGGTAAATAGATTTACATGACTGTAAATTTTTGCTGCTTTTTCTCCTGGTTTTAGCCGGTGCTGAGGGGTCACCTCCTGTCTTTTCAATCTGCAATATCTCTGGCTACATTCAAGCAAGCTCAAAACTTTTTTCACAATATGAAAGTTTATGAAATAAGATTTTATGGGATCGAGATCATACAGCTTGATGGAAAATCAGCACACAATTCATTTTGACTGGTTGCAAGACGAAAGTATTTTCAAAGTACTGAGCTCTTGAAAGATAACATTACTAAGAATGATTAGTCCTCACCCATGGTTCGCTAAAGAGTTCCCCCTATCTAGAGTTCCTTTCTCTAAGAATCCACTCATTCTGAATCTCCATATGACAAGCAGCTTTGCCAAGCCCTACATGAATCGCATTGTAAACAATGATGCAAAATGTCTCTTCAGTGTGGTATTTCGAGCCACATGATTGAGGGATCATCACTCACATGGTTTATGTATATGATTTGGACATGTGAATGATTATCATGAGTCGAGTGCATGCACTGACTATGTATACAAATCAGCGCATGAGCAGCAATCCCTCGGTGATATGACCAACTGCGAAATACCTTCACAGGATGGTAAACGATGCAAAATATCAGGCCTCTTAATTAAAATACAAGGAAAGTTACGACCTTCCTTCTTGATCTCTTAATTAATACTCAGCTGAACAGTGAAAAGTGTTCCAAAAAGTGGTGGAGCACCTCCCATCACATGACAATTCCCATTGAACAGAGAGTTCATTATTGCCACATGAGCACTGTGAGAGTTAGAAGACTCCATAAGAAAGACTAATCTCCAGCTGACTTCCTCTTTATAACCATCTTTCCTATCCCGTTAACAGCACTAGCACTTCAAAATTATTTGTTTCTTGGAATTAAAAATGCGAATATCAGTCAGCCTGTGAGTTTTTGAGCTTGCGTGTGCACTTGCATGATTTATCCATCCCATAGGTGAAAGTTATTCCAGACTTTATACAAGGAAGCAACTATGTCCCATGGAACTACCTCAAATGAAAGGTCACACCTATGAAATGTCCCTCTCCCAAAGATTTTCTTACACCTTTCTATGTTCCTTTCCTTTATTAATTAGTGTGATGATACTGAAATGGGAAGATAGGCCTACTGCCAATGCTCTAGTTTGCCTAGACTATCTAGATATGTAGGAAGAAGGATCATATCAGTATACCACTAATACATTCAATCACCAGGAAACCTGAAAATGATTCTGCACTGTTCATATTCAGACAAAAACTGTATCACAAGAATGATTTGGTGTAGTAAGTCCACAAATAATGAAATATCCCACTTTTAACATCGGTGACATATTTTGTAATGTGCACAGGTACAAATAAATTATGAAACAACTTTTGGTACAATTTTTTTTTTCATTCTTAATAAGCTATAACCTCATACAAACAATGTACCAGACATCTGACTTGGGTCCTTCATCCTCTCCCCTCCCCTCACTTCTTTCCTTTTCATTCTTTTAATCACATTCCAATCACCAGATCTCAAACCTCATGGTCTTTGTTTGGGCCTTAAGATGAGCAGTCATTAGGCTTAGTGATTCTCCATTGCTTTTTACTAAATTAGTCAGCAAAGACACTGTCCCAGCATATGACTTCTACAAAGGCTGTGTTTTGCCTGGACTCAGCTATGGATCCAGATAGATTTCAATCCACAAAGTGCAAGAATATGGCCTCTAGCTCTAGAGTAGAAATGCGTATAGACTAGATATAGAATCTAGGTCTAGAATTCAATTATCTAAACCTAGATCTAGGGACTAGACCTAGACTAGATCTAGATCTGCATCTAGATCTTCCCCAGTGGGGGCCTGGGGTTTTAAGTAGGTTCTCTGCTCCCACCTGCAGGTGGTGTAAGCCCGCCATCAGTGGGGTGTCTCCCATGCAGTGCCATCCTCAACATTCCGGGGGAGACATCTCTTCTCTCCTTGCTCCTGTCTTCTGTCCCACTTTCTTTCCTCTCTTCTTCTTGACATATAGACGTATCTTACCATGTTTGACACAATATAGCCATAATCGTGCTGATGTGTCGTTAAACCCCAACCCAACACACATCTACATCTAGGACTTGGAGATCTGAATCTATGGAAATAGATCTACTATGAGGCAGAAGAAATATTCCCACTTACAAGCACATTCACATACTGTATGTGACACGCACATCACTTTCTAGCTCCTACCTGGGTCGATGTGCATAAACGTGTTCGTGACCTAGGTCTAGATCATAAACTCGCAGATCAGATCTATCAACTATGTCAGCTGAATCGTGACGAATCTTCGAAATCATAACATGTCAACACTGCTACAAAAGTGGGCAACGAAATGGAACGAAGAGGGAGATAACCCTTGGACAAGATTTTTAAAAAAAATATACCTAATCCGAAACGAAACGAAACAGAAAGTATTTTCTGTCATTCATTTTTATCCATTGATTTGTTTATCTATTAGCTATTGATTCTGTATTCATTTTAATATTTATTTATTTATTCATTTTAAATTTCATTTCTGATTTTTACTGTGAAAAATAGATTACACATCGGACAATTCCATATATTCATATCAATTTACAAGTATTTACGTGTCAAGTGTACTTATATGAACAAAAAAATCGTCTCTGACTTGATTGTTTTCATTTTGAATTTTATAGTCCATAAACATGAGTTGATTAATTAAGTGCAAATCTTATGCATACTCTTCACACTTACAGTTCGTGCAGACTGGAAGATGATATTGTACGAATTCATTTTTGTTGCAGACCATTCTTTTTTTCAAATGATTCGAGAATTCCAAAAGAATTTTTTTGTCCTGTAAATTTCTTCAATAAAATAAAAAATAAATGATAACATACAAAGAGAAAAGCTGTATTAAAAAGGGAAAAGCTGTAACAGAAAGAAAAAAGCCGTAATAGAAAGAGAAAAGCTGCACCAGAAAGAGAAAACCTGCAGTAGAAAGGGGAAAGTTGCACTAGAAAAGAAAAACCTGCAAAAGAAGGGAAAGCTGTAATTAAAAAGAAAAAGCAGTAACAAAAAAAGAAAAACTGAAATAGAAAGAAAGAGTGGAGGTTATCTCGAGTGTATGTAATAGAAAGGAAAAGCTGTCACAGAAAGGAAGATGTTGAAATAGATGAGGAAAAGCTGTAATGGAAAGGGGGAAATTGTCACAGAAAGAAAAACTGTAACAGAAAGGGAAAAGGCTGCAATAGAGAGGGCGAAAAGCTGTACAGAAAGGAAAAAGCTGTAACAGACAGGAAACGCTGTAATAGGAGAGAAAAAACTGTAGTCGAACTAACACACTATACACTGGACACAATAAATTTATAATTAACAACAAAAAACCCCTAACAACTCCCAACACTAGACCCAAGAAGTCAACAACAGAAACTAACAAACACTAAGCACAAGAAATCTACAAAAACAAATAATTCCAAGCCTTGGACACGACACCAACAATCTACATGCATGAAACAACTCTGAACATTTGACATAAAAACATCATAAATTAACAATTCTAAACACTGAAAGCAAGAAATCAACAGCAAACAATTAACTCTTTCACTAAACACAAGAAGTTAATGACAAAAAATGAACAACTCTCAACATCCGGCTCAAACAAGTGACAAAAGATAACAAAAGGTGAAAATAAAGAAACCTATGTAAAAATTCTTTCCCACTCATAGTTTATTAAAGGCCCATAAGTCTGGTGTCAACATGGTGAATTACCTATGATGACTGTCAGATAAATAACCTACTAAATGAACAAGATCTTATACTAATTAATAAAATACAAAATTCCTTATATCCCAGAAGATCATACATCAATATCCAGAACAATTATGTGACACAATGTTCAGAAATTCACTGCAGAAGAACTATATCATTACTATGTCATTAAAATTTAAATGAACTGTCTTGAGCAAAGGAAACCTGGTCATAAATACAGGGTGCATAAGAAGTAACCAGGCAGTTAATGCACGCTTATTATGTTAACAGACAGCTATTTTCATTTTTAGATGGCTAATTGAGAAATGGGGTCAAGTACTTACTGTAGTTGTTCACCACATGACTTTTTTTCATGTTCATTTAATTCAATAATGTATGACCTAAACATCAATAAATTTTATCTGTTCTGACTGCCCGGTTATTTCTGAGTCACTCTGTATAATAATTGAAAAAGGTACTCAGAAAGTCTGGAAAGAAACACTGATTACAAAATCTCCTTGACTCAGGAACAGTAAGGGCCATTAAAATCAATGATAAGGAGTTCATTTCCCTCCTAGAAGATGATCCAGCTGAACATCTCAATCTTTTCATCTTTTCTTTTCCTAAAACAAATAGACTCTGTCATTTTGCAAGGTTCCACACAGATATGAAAATCTTGATAACATAATTTCGCTATTGTACCAATCAAATGAGATACATTTTCAGCCGAATATTTTGACTCTTAAGTAGATAAAAATACATGTTGATAAATATAGATATGATATGATGTGATATAAAAATGGAAATATATCAGCGCAGCAACTACTGGGTGGATCAATTAATCACTTCACTGCTAACAACAGTACGAGATAGGCTGAAAATCAATCTCTCAAGTGCCAGAAAAAGTATATGGTATACTCCACAGACATTACACCACTAACAACCCTTTTTTCTCCTTTGTTCTGGCCATGGATCAGTATTTGACATCTATATGCAGAATCTATTAATAGGCACTGCAGCTGATGACTGCAGATGTCCTAGTGACGAGAACCCAAATCAGATGTATAATCTGCTTGTTCATGTAACAATTAATAAAACTGAATGACAGTCTACACTTCTGATGGCCTGTGAAAAAGAAGAGGAGGGGTGCCTGTTGGTCCAGGCACAGTGGGCGGAAGTGAGTGCAGGTAAAGGTCAGAAGTGGATGCAATGAGGGAGACTGCCTATACTGCTGAAACTTGACATAGGACTGCAAAATTGGCATAGCAGTGAAGTGGTTAATAACAGCAAAGGTTACATATGCTCACCTAAACTACTGAGACATACTGCTGAACAATAAATCTAATACATGCCTTAGATAAGATGCTGGGAAGCCGTTTCATATTGACCATATGCTGCACAAATCAGGTGAAATAGGATACCAAAGAGAGGCTTCTTCGAGAAAATTGAATTTAACTGTCCATCATTTCACATGACTCAAATTTTGAAACTGAATAATTTTATCTTGGCACAGAAGCGTTTAAGACAGATATTTTTTTGGCGCAGTCTATTTGGGCCTATTGATGCAGCTAGATGTGGAGTCTATTTGGGCCTATTGATGCAACTCTTTCTCTCTGTCCATGCGTAAGAAAGTTATTGTATCCAGTTAGTTATGTAACTAACTGGAGGGAGGTGTGCCCCTCCCCCACAAAACTGAGAACAGACGCTCCCATGTGCGATCCAATACAAAATTCTTTCGCCTTTACTATGTGGTGCAACTTTTTTATTCGCCTATGCTTCCTCATTGCAATACCAGGCCCAAATAGACACTCCATATTTTTTTTCTTACTCCTGGTATCCCTGTTTGCCAACACTAATAACTTGATACTACTTTCAGCTCATTGTATAACATATTAATCCTAAAACCACCAGCAGAAACATTATGGTTAGAACAGATCCCAACATTTCACTCTGAAGGCAAGAAACATTCTCAGCTCTTACATTGATATGTTCAAGTAGTCATGAGTATCATTCAAATAAATAAAATATATAGTTTAGCTTTTGCCAAGCAAAGTGTTAATACATATCATTAGCATTTATTGCTATTGTCTCATAATACCAATAATTTATGTCGAAGCAATGCCTCAAATTAAATGTCCAAATTAAATGTGATGTCATTATAAAAATACTTTGGTTTCATTTGGTCAGTAAATACTATATATTATAGCAACTAAATGAGGGCAAATACAAAGAATACTACATACTACTTTTAGAGAAAAGCAGTGTTTTTGATAACATCCTCTCTGTTTTGGCATCAATGACAGTAAACTTTGGACAAATTTCAATTTCACTAATTTCAGTCCTTCGTGTGAAAAAATGAAAGAATGGGCAGAGCCATGGTAGGCTACAACTACAGTCCTGTACTGATAAATATGGACAGGATGCACATTTTAAGAAATTGAAGATTTAAATTCAAAGAAGGAATACCCCCCCCCCCCCAAAAAAAAAAAAAAAACAATTGTTTAAATTATTTTTAAACATAAATTGATTTTTTGTTCTTTTTTGCCTGAACAAAAGACAAAGAGATTAGAAAATTTGGCCAGCAACATCTTTAATCAATTTTCCAACTTTTCGAATTCTACAGACTATTGTTTATTTCTTTAAGTGTAATGACTTAGCTGCCTGTAGACAGTCTGTTTAGATTTCAGGATATTTATATGTAAGAGAATTTTTTTTTAAAATGTAGAAATTGCTTCACTGTTTCATCTCCTTGTACAGACCAGAGTAAATGTAGACTAGGAAGATGAGTAATAATACAAAATATATAACAAATGAATCAAATATAAAAATACTACCTTAAACCATTTTGCATAAAATAAACAACAAAAAGTTAATTATACTCAAACTGTTCAAGCTGTCATCCACAAGTTACCACAAACGAACCATAGAGAAGAAATATATATTTTTTGCCTTCCTCTTCTCTTCAATACTGTAGGATTGACAAAAAGTGTCGGTCTTTTGATAAATGTGCTATACTTCCAAACATGTGCATTATTATAATATATATAATCTATATAGTTGTGACAACTAGACATGCTTGGTACACAAAATCTACCTCCATATGCAAAAGTAAATCCCCCAAAAATGTTGCTTTCCTTCCAAGTTTTTGAACAAAATCAAAACCAATAAACAGAAAACAAGTGTTCAACCATAAAAGTGTTGGTTGAAACAGCTATCCAGCCATTGTTTCTATAATGACATGACAACTGGTCAATTTTTGAGCATACTGAGTTATTGTGTTTCTGTTAAAACTTCTTTTCCTTTTCTATTGGTAAAATATTTGTTCTACCTTTAGCAGAATTTGAGATGTTTTCAAATAAAAATGACAGGAGTAACCTGCTGCTGCAGCTGAATTTAGTGAGAAAATTGCCAATCAGTTTTGTTAATCCTTATTAAATTTCATTATAGTCATGTCACTTAATCGTAATTTTAGACGTTTACTCAATATATTTCTGCAAATTTAACCCTGAAATACATATACATTTTAAATTGAACTGAAAAGCTATCTGCATCAAAATTCACTATATACTATTGAAAAAAATCTGATTTTTCGGGTCACCACGGTTTGACGAGAACCTAATTTCATCATGTTGTGTCTCATAAATGGCAACTTAGATTTAAATTAATGCCAATATAGCACGTCATTCCGATGTAAAGTAAAATGAGCAAATGATTGAGCAGACTGGTCTCTTGAGACTTCTAGAGTTACTGAAAATAAAAGCTTTAAAAGACGAAACAACAGCAGACAAATCTATGAACACACAAATTTGCGTACTAGCTTTAAAACTGTCTGCAATTTTGTTAAAACAAAACAAAAAAATCAAGAAAATATTCTCATCCTACAAATTTTATTAAAATTTCATTGTTATCTACCACTCATGATAAGAAAATCTAGCACCTTTAAAAGAAATATGTGTTTGTTGCTGGTAAGAAGTAATTGTGAGTGCTACAGAAATCCACTTCTGCTGTCAGTGATATGCTTATCAAGGTTTTGAGTCCATCTTGTTCTGATGCTATTCATGATATTTTTGTTCACATACATATGAGAATGTGAATGTATCTTGCATATGTACTGTGTCTTGTCACCTGCAACAGGAATTTTCTTTTGATGACAAACCAATTTCATTTCATCTTATCTTAATGTTGTGCTTGTGATTTATGACCCCTGGTTAGTGTATTTTTTTATCATATGCTTCTAGTTTGTAATAATAAACTGTCTCGCTGACTCAGGAATAGTAAGGGCCATTAAACTGAATGAAAGATGGAGTTCGTTTCTCTCTCAGAAGATGGTCCAGATGAACATCTCAATATACCATCAATGCAGAGAGATGCCCCATCTATATGCCCCATCTATACCAGCATTCTTTTTTCAGCATTTGAGAAGTCAAGGAGCAATAGCTGGTGGAGACTAGGCATAATAACAGACAGACTAGATTTCGAGCAAAACTAAGAAACCAGAAGTAAAGTTTGTAAGGAAAGTTTAAAGCTGGAAGCCAATTAAGAAAAGCTCTTTGATGGATGTCTGTTAACTGTCTAAGACCCAGGGCAGTGTTTAAAACAGTTTGATAGCATGACTTTAAAGCAATGTTAAATGTTATCAATGCTACAATGAAACTACTTATATTAATAAAATATTAGTCACCAGTAAAAAACAATACTTTCTCATCACATCATCATATAAACTATTCAAAAATTTCTTTGACATTCAATTGTAATGAGCTTATCATGGTTCTTATAATATTTATCATATTGGGCTGTAAAAGGTTAAATCTGTCTCTACTTTTGCAGAAATTGTATGTATATTAATTCACATCACATCTTGAGATCTATACAAAAATTTTCAATAACAAATATATACAAAGATGGATGAGAGAAATAAGTGCATTCAAGCTTGCTATTCTCAAATGAATATAACTTTCTAAATTTTTAATTAATAATAAATTGACAATACTGTAAGGAATAAAAGGGGAAAAAAATGATCATCACAGGGAATGTTAAAGGCATAGTGAGCATTGACTACGAATTTCATTTGTCACATACCCAGATGAAATGCATCTGATGTCAAGGGAGTTCAGTTGAGAAAATTCGACTTCATTGACCATAAGGTTACAAGAGTAAAATAAAGTGTCGTAGCTAAATGCGCCATTTTCCGCAGCCAGCCTAGTTACTTCCCTTTCCACAGTACATGAGGTATATGATAAGCATTTGCAAAGAAGAAAAAAAAACATGTTTGCTCTTGTTACTTGAAATATAAAGCAAAAAAATTCAGAAAATTTAGTAGAACTATGAGAAAAAAAACATTTTCATCACATAGTGAACTTTTCAGAATTTCTGCTACTCATGTTTCAAATACATAATAGGAGAAAAAGTAGTTTTTATTCCTTCCTTACAATGCTAGTCTAAAACCTCTTGTTCTTAGCAAAGGGAAGTAATTTAGCTGACAATCAAAATGGGTCATTATTTTCTCTCCAAAGTAAAATACACTCATTTCCCATTTTCCTGAAACTTGCAACTCTAAAATATTTGACATCAGACTCTTGCCATTTCTTCTGGTGATGCAACATTTACATTTACAATGCGTTCATACATGTATATAGAATGTTGTGTAATCTCACTGTCTGCACAGCGCGAGCTCAACAACTTTTATTTCCATTACTCAAAAGGTAAAAAATATTTTAAAAAACCATAGTTGTGTTTCTGGAAGGCACTGTGGCAGAACAAAGAACAGATCTGATGTTAGAAGAGGGCTCTATCTACAGAGGTTAACCTAATAAATGGGCATCGATTACTTGGAAGAGTTTTTCCATTGGTAAATAACCATTATACTTTGCTTTTGAGTAAAGATGCTTGCTTGTCAAATACAACTTTCAAGAATGGCAGAAAATTCCAACACTGGGCTGAGATGGTGAAAAAACTTGAGAAAATCACTTATTCGAATAGAATATCATTTTGCTATCTGACTGATATATGTGAAAAGACCAAACTAAAAATTCAGTGATAAACTAGAGGTTCAATACAAAAGCATAGAAGAAAAAAAAAAAATATATAAAAACTGTAGGAGAATGTAATATAAGGGCACCATGGCACAGAGGCTAAAGTTCAAAAGTCAAGACTCAGCTGTACAGTGCAGTGATCTTGCACTCAGGGAAATACTGAAAAGTTTAAAAATCAAAGGTTAGGACTCAGCTGTTTTGCATAGTTAACCTCCACTAATGGAAGCATTGGCAGAAAAAATATAATAGCAAAGAAAACTGTTGTTCAAGTATCAACAAAAAGTTTTTATGTAAAATAATAAACCGGCATTCAAATTATAAGGAATACTACTGGGGTGACGTAACAGTTATATATATTTGCATTATATAGAGTGATGTACATGTAATACTTGCATGAGAAAGACATCCAAAATATTTCTCGAAGAGAACAGAAATAATAACATTTACAATCAATGAGTCTTTCAATCAGTGATGCCCACGCGATTTCTTGTCCACAAGTTCACATTAATGATAGTCAGCAGCTATAGAAACAGGAGGTATACAATTTCTCCATGGAACAGAAAGCAAGAGACGCATCATGATACTCTGCGACCTGGAGAATTCAGACAATTACAAAATTAGCCATAGCCTATGACACAAAACGAAACAAAGAAAAAACAACAAAAATATCACAGCTCATAAAGCAGACAAAATTCTATAACACTCATACCAAATTTACTGTTTTTTTCCCTCAAGTCAATCAATTTAATTAAACAAATTATTTTTAATTTCTTATTCTTTCCTCACTGTCAAATAAGGCATCTAGAGAAACCCAGATGACATCACATGGAGTTAAGGGCGAAAAAGAAGAAGAAGAAGATTCTCAAGCACATATGTTTAAGCCATAAGAATAACATTTGTCCTTAAGGAAGGAATGAGAAGGAGAAAAAAACTTAATATAAAATATTAGCGGACCATATGGAAAAGTTGCCCAAATCTGGATGTTTTCTGGATTTCATGTTTTGTTGTTGGGTTTTTTTGGGGGGCGGGGGGGGGGCTAGTTTATTCTATCCTTTTTCTTGATGTATAAGTCAAGCAAGTCATCCAGGTCACTGAATCACTGACAAACATAATTATGTCATATTTATTATTTCATGAGAGTAGAAAAATCATTGGCTCAAAAAGATTTGCTTTCACTTAAGTGCATTTTGCAATTCTTTCTCTGGAATCAATATGTTTGTATCTCTACTGTCTGCATTGCTAACAAGTTTTATTTTCCTCCCCAATAGATAATGCAATAATGGGTGACTTGCTTCATACCTGTGTTACCATTAGTGTGGCCAGTAACATTTCACTGGGTTGGACTTTGGAACTGGCAAACAGCGACTTAATTTCTCACAGCCAAGTGGGGCCCAGTTCTGAAATTGTTATCAAAAGTTTCATTTTCCTTACTTGTTTGTTTGCTCCATTAAGTCAACAGTATTTGTACCAAACTATCACTACTGATGTTGAACATTTTCAGATTGGGAGTTTAATTTATAAGATTGTTATCTCAACAATTTTGAATAGCACGTTTATGATTTAAAGATATCACAAAACTGAAATATCAAAAAAAAAAAAGCTATAAATATGTAATATGGGCCAAAAGGCATGAAGAGAATGTAACATATTGCCATAAATTATGATCAGCAGTAATACTAAAGGAGATTAATACAAAATCACTCTGAATGATGGTTGCAAAAAATGAGCATTGGAAGAAGAAAATGATCACAATAAATGAATATGAGGAACATGTCATCTGAAAGTCTTCACTAAAAGAATCACAATTTGTCACAATTTTTAAGAGATGGAGGATGCTATACACCAAAATTTCAGAGATGATAACTACAGCTTGATGTAAAAAAAAAATAAAATTACCAGATAATGTCAGAATTAAATTATTGTGGATTAATGCAGCGTGTTCCAAATGCTGACTGCTCAAAAAGTCCAACATACACAAATTTTTTTTTTCTTTTTCTACTATTGTTTGCCATCAAAATCTTACAGCCCTCCATCTAAATAGATCTATAAAGACTGAGTCTGAAAGTGCAACATGGATCATGAACATTTTCAAATCACAACAAATAAGCCATTTTTTCTGCCAGCTAGGATATTCCTCTTTACCGTGCAGAAGCAGAATACTGCAAACATTGCAAAATGGGAAAATGATCATATTATTTGCTCTTGGAATTTGTAAGATCTAAAGCAAAAAATTATGAAAAAGCTATCATGAGAAAACAACATTTTCATTGCATGATGAATTTTTTCAGAATTTTCTGTTTCACGTTTCAAGTAACAGTAGAGAAAAATG
>JBCEWB010392396.1:0-20747 GCA_039654565.1 Peronia peronii
GATGGTATCTCATACAAAATTCTAGCAATAAATCCTGGAGCGAGAGATAAAAAATTCTGCCCTAGATTTGCACATTGATTTCATTTGCAATACATGTGGGCATGACAATTCACGTGCTAAGCATCTCCACTCATTGCCTGACCAACCATGAATTGTATGAGTGAGATACCTACAACCATATTTCTGATGCTGATCTCCACCTGATGAAATCTATTAAGCTGAACCTGTGATTCAGAAGGGAGATGTCCGAACTGCTATACTGTGTTATCTCACACTTTTTACTATCACATACCATAAATCCCACTGTAAATTCCCCATCTTCCAAAACAGAAGATTTTAGCTCACTTGGGTCTCATGCCAAAAATACTGGGGGATTGCACATCGTCTGCCTAGGTCTGATCCCACATCTCCCGCAGGATAAAGTTTTAGAGCTTTATTTCTCCTTTATTTTACTACAGAAGCCGTGAAAAGTGCCACAGCAAACAACTACTTTCTGCAGATAATATCTGTTTCAGTGGCTCACTACAGGGAGTAATTTTTATATTAAGCTAATATATGTAAACCATATTGGTCGAATCACATTACCATTTGAGTTAGTGAAACCATTGTGCTAATTGCAAACATTAAAGGTGATTCTCGTGACAACTTGGATTATTGTGGTTCTGATCTTGACCTACAATTTATAATTAGTGATGGAGATAATATGAACTGATACAGAAAAAAAAATTCTGTGAACATATAGATTGCTATCATCTTCGGAAAAAACAAAAACAAATAGACCAACATTGATAGGTGTTTTATTCTTTATGTATAAGTGCTGTTTCTGTAGATTGTCATGATCAAAACTGTATCAATCTGATGTTGATACTTTTTGTATTACGCAGGTTTGTTCAACCCTGGAAAATTGCAGTCTCCAATGGTGATAAATCTTTAAATCGTCTAGACTCAAGGGAGTTAAAGCTCACAACTTATAATTCTGCTCCTGAAAGCTTTTTCAAAATCACTATGCCAGTCATGTTTTCAGTTCATGATTATCTGTGATTTGTTTACTTCTATTTTTAGAAGTTGCTTGTTCCCCAGTAAACAGCTTACCATCATTTTGCTCCTCCATCATATCCTCCTCTGCCCATCTCTGTGTGTAATGAATTCCTAGGGGAGGAATCTTCATATATTCTGTCTCTTCTTCATACCCTTTCAGCATCTCTTCCACTACACGCAGGTCTTCTGCAGTTATGGGGGCACAGTATGGTTCCACTGAAGCCCAGAAGCGGTTAACAGCATCATTCTTGGGTAGGCGGTCCTTGACAGAATTGTCAGAACCTGTCAGATCATCTGGCTGGCCTTTTGACTATTAAATAATGAAAAAAGCTACTGAGTTTTATGTGTACAAGAACAGTATTTTCCATAATAATGTATATTCAATTCCGTCCATGATAAGTGTTGACTTTCATGTGGCAATGACAAAACCATAATCACACTATTAAGTCTCATCTGTATCATATCTTGACTGGTCAGAGTTACCACACAACCCCTCTGCTTTCCAGTTATCTAATGAAAAGATTTTCACATACAAAATGGAAGGCCTTACTAACATTCACCATTAACGCAATGTGAAATGACTACAATGACAAAAGAAATTGCTTGAAAAACATCTAGAACTCTCAGCAATATTCAGACTGACGAAACAGAAACTAGACATCTGCTCATTAATACCGCACAGCAATGCAGCCATACCATTTTAGTCAGATGTTTTACTGATACCAAAGAATAGAATTATACAAATTATTATATGACATACTTTTACTTACAGAACAGTTGCTGCTTTAAATCAGTAAATCAGTAAAGAACTGAATTTCCAAGCTAATTCACAGAGTGTTTATGAACTTTATAAGCTGCACGCTAAGTTTCAAAATGCAAAAATATCTTTCATTGCTGTTTTTCCAACTACCTTTTATACAAACTCTCTATTCTGTATGACAACAGACTAATGAGCAATATAGCACTCAGATATACTACATTATTAAAACAAATAACTTTAAAAAATGAAATGGTGGAAACAAAATTCAGAGAACTGCTGCAAAGAGTCCTCAGAATGAAATTTGATCTTTAAAATAAAAACATTATCATGAAAGCCAGAATCTTATTAATACTTGTGAATTTTTTCCTTTGCTGCGAGGCCCAGGAGTAGGTGTGGAAGGATGGGAGCTCCTGCCATTCCAATCTTTGAATTTCTTACTGGACGGTCTGTCACGGTCTTTGTCCTCAGTAGGTGTTCCTTTGCGTTTAGTGGGTGTGGCTGTCTGACTGCCTGCCTCTGACTGAAAAACCAAATTCACAGTCATATTTAACAACAACTAAAAAAAATGAGGACAAAGGGGTAAATTTTTTTACATATATTTAATATGCAATAGTCTGTGCTATCTAAAAATGCTAATGCACCATATGAAAACTTTCCAGGCGCTCCTATATGAAATATTTTCAGTATCACTGGTTACTGTTTCAATATTATAATCTATTTTTTGAATAATTAGGAGAACGAGGGATTGTCTCGTTTTCTTCCAGGGACAGTTCATGAATACGATACACTATGCTTCTAGCAAACCTCAGCCTCTGGTGATGAACCCACCAAAACACTTACTTGAAAGTTAGTAATGACAATTATGAAGTTTTTGTTCATGGACAAGCTTTCTTCTGTAACTGAAGATCTACACCATCAGTTGGGTAATAACTGAATAATCATTTATCATGAGGCACATTTATTTGTCGTCCAATCGCTCCACAAACAGAGGCTGTTGTTAAACAATGTTTACAATGTTAAACAAAGTAAAATGTTACAGGCACATGCCAGTGCCATCTCACTTTTCCACTTCCATCCTCATTATTATAAAAAAAAATGTACTCGTAAAAGACTTTGGCTTAACACGTTACTGACTGGCCTACATTTCACTACTATTACCATTCAGGACAGGCCACTATTATGTATTCCAATTTTTTTAATGGCTGCATTTTGGTGACAATACAAAAAAATTCAAATCTCGGAAACTACTATGAATTTGTGAATAAAAATTTGGCACTGACTATTTGGGCCTATTGGTGCAGTTAGACCTGGAAGTCTATCTAGGCCTACTGGTGCACGTCTGCCTCTATCCACACATAAGAAATCCATTGAACCCATTTAGTTACGCGCTCCACCCCCTGCGAATAGATGCACCCAAGGTCCATTCTTGCATGTGTATGTGAGTCAGTACAAAATTGTTTCGCCTTCACTATGTGGTGAAACTTTTTTATTTACCTATGCTTCCTACTTGCACCAGTAGGCCCATATTGACACCCCGTAAAAATTTATGTGATGGTGTATAAATGGATATAGTGTATATTTCCATATAAACTTTTTGGCATATGAGTCATGTGACCTTGGTGGCCATATTGGATTCTTGTTCTTTCAAGTGTATTTATGCATACAAAAGAAAATATCACATCCATGCTCAGAATTATGAACTACTGTTGTTTTTTGTTGGAACATTCAACTCAACCTGATCGTCACACGCACTTCGTGACCCTCTAACACTCCTCCCGACTGCTTCATTGTGTAAAACACCGTACATGTATTGTGCTCTATACTACTACTAGGCCTTTTTCAAGATATAAACATTACATGCGATATGAGTATATCTGCGGGCTGGGCGGGGAGGGTGCAGGACCTCACTGTTCTCATCTTGACCACAATGGTTTAGTGAAAAATGTAACTAGGTCAAACCGCGAGCTATAAATAAGAAAGTGGAGGGAGGGGGGGTTCATCTCTTTGCCACCTGCTAGTCCGGTGAGCAAAGAAGAGCGAAGGCTGGTTCCCAGGGATCTGCTCGGGGTACAGTCCATGTGTGAATCACAGTGTGGTCGGACAATCGATGACACTAAGTTTCCTACTCAGTCTTACGTGTCACATTTTTGCAGCGAGGGGAGGGTGTGCCGTATGAGCTCAAAGCATCGGCGGCTAGACGGGGGAGATCGTGGGTGAGGTATGAAAAGGAGGAGGAGACAATGGCTGGTTGGCCTCTGATCACAGTCTGAGGGAGGGTTTAGTGAATCAGTTTGACAGTTGAAGTTAACCTATAGTTGTGCTGTTGCATGATGGAAGAAGCATAATGTGTTGAGATGAAGTGCAGCGCAAGCTGAGATTAATTACATCGACTCAAGCATTGCTTTTCCCTTTGATTTTATAAGGACGGAGACAGGAGAAAAAGATTGACTCAAGCGTAGTCGACTATATTTAGTAGGATATAGAGCCTTATATAACAAGCCTGTAACGGAGCAATCATTTGGTGACTGAAGTTGCCCGCAGTCCTGAAAGGTAACTAAGCTTCCAGCGACTCAAATCGCCATCAGTCAGTAAAGTGTTAACTGAAAAGAGATTAAAGTCCTGACAATTTAAAGGTGATAAGGACCAACTGATATTAAAGAGATCTTTTCGGTAGTAAAATATAATTTTTTTTCCAAATTCTGTTCTGGTTTGCGCAAAAATCCACAATTACAACAAATTCTTTGCTCTTGGTATCTGAAAGCTGTCACAGATGTATTTCAAGTCAGACTGATATTTTTTGAGAGTTAACAAAGGAGACTTTTTTTTTTTGCTGAGCAACAGCAACATGCACACTTTCCAATGTAATGAATGCTGCTCTTCTGTACTAATTCTTCATTGGAGCAAACTTCAGAACACTCAAGAAGATTCCTCCAAACTGTTTGGGTGACAGCATTCACTTTGATTTCTGAAAACATCTATAAGCCAATGATAATTCATATCATAGAAACCAACCCCTTTTCCTGAGGATTTCTTGCCATCTTTTTTGTCTGGCCATGTGGCTAGGATGTTGTTCTCAGTTCCCAGCTGTTTCAGTCTCTTGCCTACTGATGCCAGCAAGGTCTCAATGTCTGCCTGAAGCTGGTCTAGATCTTCCAAGTTGACATACCCGGATTCATCTCGGCTTAACACTGTAAAAAATGAATACCTTACGTTTGACAGTGGACTGTACCTAAAAATTTGTGTTAAACTACCCAAACAGAAAAATTAAAGCTGTCACTTTATGAAGGAGTTCATTTAGTAAGTAAACTATTATGGCAAGATAGACTGATGACAGGACAAAGATTCACAGAATGATGTATGTACATGATGTTCTTTACTTCTCAAACAGAATATCCTGAATTAGGATGTATTTTGATCAGACCTGTATAGCATCTGTACAAGTGAAGTAATCAAGTCTCACAAACTTTTCCTGTTTTATATCAGTTTAATTCTTAAAGCAAAATCCACACAGTGCAAGTCACTACCAATGTCCATTTTAGCTTCATTTCTACCTTTTTCATCTAATTTTATGAAATAAGATTTGTGCATTGACCACATAAATAAAGTGCAGAATAATTTATAGGGAAAAGGCAGTGAGATAATTTGTTTATTGCATGAAGTACATCAATAGTAATAAAATCTACTTTCCACTTCTTGAAAAAAAATTGAATCAATTTCATAAAAAAGGATGGAAAAACAAAACTAATTAAAACTACACTCTAAAATGGTTGATACGAAATATGCCAGTTTATTTTTGTTTTATTGCTATTTGTAGTAATTGAAAAGACCATTCTGAAATAATGAACGCAACCCTTGGAAGCAGTTTCATTTATAGATCTACTTTTACGTAAATTAATAGTACACCCTAAAACGGTTACTAAGAAAACACTTAAAATGAAACTTGCGCTATAAAGAAAGAATCCCTGGGAATGGTTTTTTTGCTATGTAATTTGACACGCTTCATATGAAATAAAAGTATGGGCTGCTACAAAAACGACCCTTATAACGAACGGTTTTCGTTTCCCCAATCGCATTTTTCTTTCACATTAAGCGTAACCAAGACCAAACTCAGATACCGGACCAATTTCTCCCAATAAAGAAATCGTCCATGAGCGCGTCAAGTAGCGGTATCCACAATGTGCTGTATTGCCCAGCAGTATGACACTATAAGAAACGTAAGGCCCGAGGCACAAGCATATAGAAATCATGTACCTACCGTCCCCCAATTTCACACCTCGCGGCCCCAATTAAGTATGATGTGCCGTGAGAGGGTGTTGCCTATTACATGCATGTGTGAGGCTATAATGATTTCATCATTATTTATAGCCACACAATCACGGTATTAGAGGACGGATTGGCCTTTGTCTTTTCAATCATACCCACTTCCACTTGCAGGCATTCGGTCAGTCAAATCAGTCGTGCTTGTCAGTCTATCTTGAAAGCCAGTTTTGAGAAGTTGATAGATATTCTTAGTTTCATATTGGAAATTGTGAGTTTCAAATTGAATATAAAACTATTTTAGATCTAGGCTGATAATCAATGATGAAGTCAGCGAAACCAAACAGGTTAAAATGCAAGAGAACAGGTTTATCGCTGCAGTTCAAAAGGAGACTGATTCGTGAAGTTGATAAAAGTTTAATGGAAAATGTTGGAAATCTACAGAAAGTATGCCATTCCAAACTCAACATTGTCTACAATCTTGAACAATTGAGCCCAGATCGAACAAAGTTTTAACTCTTCGCCGTCTGCAACCGACAGAGAGCGAATGCGCAAAGGCAACTTTGATGAACTGTAGAAAGTTTTGTTGACGTCGCCTATGCAAGCTCGCAGCATGGCCATTCCAGTTGGTGGCCAAGTGCTGATGGAAAAGGCAAATTCTTTCGCAAAGAATAAGGGCCTAGAGTTTTCAGCGAACCCTGGATGGCTGGAGCGCTTTAAGACATAAGGTAGTGGTGTGGTCGCATGGTTCTTCAATCAGGGAAGGTAATTCGGTAATTAAACTTGCATCCAAGGGTTGCGTCTCCTGTTTCAATTTAGCCTCTTCCAATATAACAAAATAGCAATAAAATGAAATGATTTCCATTTCCCGCAAATTTCGTTTTAACCATTTTACAGTGTATGTCTATGGTTTAATTACATTATTATTTCCTCTGGACAAAGTCGAGTTCGAAAGGCTACATAATGCACTTTCTTCAGAAGTCCGATTGTTTCACTCACCTTCATCAACTTCATAAATCAGTGGTCTTTAGAACTCCAGCACTTAATCTGTTCTCTTGCTCTGACATGTTTAATTTCGATGAAATCATTATTAAATACTAAGCCTAGATCTAACCTAGATTTATAGTCAAATTCAAATGCCATGTTGACAGATCTTTACTATCCTCTGCATGAAACTGAAAAAGGCCAATTGCATTCTCCATACTGCCTCTCAAGAAACACTAACAAGCACAACTGATTTGGCTGACCGAATGCCTGCACATGTGTATAACTGAATAGACAAAGGCCAATCCATTCTCAGACACCGTGATTTTGTGTTTATAAATAGCAACAAAATCATAATCCTTCACACACACACATAATACACGACATGCTCTCACAATATATCATACTCGGTTGGGACCATTAGTGATGGGTAAAGTGTGAAGTGGGGGAGTGTAAATGCATGGTTTCTATATGCTTGCGCCTCAGCCTTAGATCTACTTTTCTTGTTGTATCATGGTACTGGAAGTACAACACATTGTGGATACTGGTACTTGACATGCACATGGACAATTTCTTTGTCTGTAGAAACTGATCCAGTTCCCGAGCTTGGTCTTGGTTATGCTTAATATGAACGAAAAGTGTGATAGGGGAAACGAAAGATGTTCTTAATAAGGGTAGATTTCATATCAGCCCATAGTTTTATTTCACATTATGGGTGACAAATTACATAGCAAAATAACCCTTCTCAAAAATTCTTTCTTAATAACGCGTTTCGTTTTGAGCGTTTTATTAATAAACATTTTATAGTGTAAATGAAATAAAAACAAAATTTTTCTCCAAACAAACCTTGGGAATATTTAGGGCACTCTTTTGCATGGTCAATAAGACCAAGGTTTGGAAACTGCAAAGGACAATCCTTCAGATCTCCATCTTTCTCCTTTTCTTGTGGTGCCTTGCCTTTGCCTTTCATACTTGGCTCCTAGTCCTTAAGGTGGGACAATTTTATGTAAAAATCAGTAAAATGGCGAAACAGCATTTGATCTTTAGAGAAAGGATTCTCTGCAAGAGAATGCTAAAAAATCTGAGGCATAAGTAACTATGTTGTATACGTACAAAAGTAGCGATACCAAAGTAATTTTTAAATTAATGTTTATTGAATTAGCATCAACTGTTAACTATAATATTAATGAAGAATGGGGGCAATCCCGCCATAATTGGTTGTCTGACATAGAGACAACTTGACAAAAATATTCGGCTGAAATTCCTACAAAACAATATTATAGTGGATAACAGTGAAAAAAATGGTCAGTTGTACCCAAATAGATCTAAATTATAAAAATTCTCTCTCCAGATGAAGGGAGTTTTTATCAAGACCTAGAGAACTAGAAGGTCAGTGCGCTAGGAGGGTGTTTACGATGTTGACCTTTGCATATCATGTCAAATTGTACCGATATCAGCTGATTCTAACTGCTACGTCAGGAATGGAGTGGTGATGCTTTTCTTTCAAACTGCTGCAATTTGACATAGTGCAGACCCTCAGCCAAGTAACACTAAAATACCTCCTAACCCTCCAGTCCTCTCAATCAACTACACTAGTGATACTACACTGCATGAAGTGGTTCGTATACTGTCACTGTCATGGTTAACTGTGAACAAAGGGTCGATGTGAGTCTTTGGGTATTAGATCTAGATCTATTGTAATCTTCGTTACTTACAGAGCTGGGCACTTCCTTCTCACTGCGGTCCTGGTACAAATGGCATATATCAATACTGCGATTATTGCCTTGGCGATATACATATCGATTACTGTAATATGAACTAGACCAAACCCTGGCCCTAACCTGCTGGGACCCTCGGCTGTGCATACCGCCGAGGCAATAACCACAGTATCGAAATGTGCCATTTTCACCAGGACTACAGTGATTGAGAATCTAGATCTAGATTCCATATCTCTAGTCTAGATCTATTTCAATCTTGTCTAGATCTAGCTAATAGTAATATCTAGATCTAGATTAGACTAGAAGATCTAGACAAAAATCTAGCCTAATCTGATTTGGACACATAACAACAATAGATCTAAGATATTTTACATATTTTCAAGTTCACTGTTAATTTTTTTTTAAAAAAAAGACACAACTGTTCTGAGTGTTATTGCTCATCACCTCGTTCAGTTGTATGGAAATGGATAACAAAGACCTCCTTTAAACTGATCTCGAGTCTAGATCTAGACTCTAAATCTAGGCCAACATAAAATGAAAAATGGTTGGCGATTATCTGTATTAGATCTACTAAAACAATGTCATAATTTGTTTGTAGTCTAATCTAGTCTTTGTCTCCTGTCCCTGCTGGGCACATCTAGACCTAGACACATTAAGATCCAGATGTTACCTACATCGCCTCAGGCATCAACAGAGACGACTCTTCGGAATTCATTCTAAATACCAAAATATTTTTTGAAGTATCAATATCTCGGTTTTCGTCCCTTCCGGATTTTGATTTTTTTTTTTTTTTTTGGTAGCATTGGTTCATTCTGCACTGCTCTCTCAATGATCCCGAACATTCATTTATCTCATGTCTTTCATCTGCCGTAGATCTAGAACTAGATATCTCAGCGGAACTCACAGTTACCACAAGCTTACGGGTCCTCAATACTGATCACAAAGCGTCAAAGTAGATTCATATTATTTTTCATCACGCATAAAATTGAAAACAAACATAAATAAATAGATAAATAAAATTACACAATGAACATAATAAATATCAAATGTTGTCCCTTCACACAATACAATACAATATTCTTCTGCCTAATATGATAATTTATCCAAACTGGACTTATTGCAGAGGCGTGAAGTAGAAAAAAAAATTATATTTGCCCATTTTTTTTTTATGATGGAAAACAAGAACAAGAACAGCAGCAACAGCAACAACAATAATAACAATTACAATAGCCATGACAAAAATAACGACAACTTGATTATTTGTCAACTGCATGACTTAGTCTGATGCAAGAAGCCAATAGCCCACAATTTTCCTGGTTTCAGTGCCAATCGTTATACAAGTTACATATATATGCAATAATCCCTCATTTATCTGGCCCATAGCAGCCAAGACCTTGACGGATATCGTGGAAAGAAGGATAAGGTAAAACTAACCCCCCCCCCCCACTGTACACAGATAACCCTAATGCAATAATAATAATACTTATTTTACTGTAGTAATAATAATAGTAATATAATAATAGTAATACAGTAACTGAAAATAGCAAAATTCACTATATCACAGTTCTACAGTGCAGTACAGTGCTGTACATTGTACTGTACATAAATGTATAGTACTGTACTGCGCTGTACAGTTATAGTTATGTATACTGTACTCACCTATTAGCTGTCTGCTGTGCCAGCTACATAGTGTACAGACTTACCGGCGGAAAGATGAATAATCTATCATGTGCCGAAAGGATTGGGGACGCTGATTAACGTCTCACGACGAATAACTCGGCGAAGGATAAATGATAGATTATTGTGGTTCTTTAAATATCCTTTAATTTATGCCTACCTTAAAATTTAAGTTTCTTTCCATTCCCTAATGATAAACAAAGTAATTCGGTCGTCAGCTATAAAACTGTTCGGAGTTTATAACATTGTTCTCCAAAGTATTCCTTTTAACTTTAGTTTTGTTAATCTTTTTAGCCTTCACGGGTGGCTGTCTCGTTGTTCGTGCTATGAAAATTGACAAATACGTTGTGGTAAATATTTCGGTAACTAGCGTTATAGTGTTGGGTCACCGGATTTCCGTTACGACATAAAAATAATTTTGCATAAAGAGCGAGAAAAATAATTTAACAGAAATAGTAGTTCTTTCACTGAATTTTGGATTTCAATAATAGCATGAAAACGAACAATTTAACGATTTTCAATCTTTATGAAAGGGATTGAGTCAAAGCTTAGTTTTTTCGTTCGTTCGGTTTTCTCCTGGCATACAAGCAACACCATTTATTATTATTATTATTTTACAGTCTTTCGAGACAAGGTTTGATGAAAGTAAATTAAAGTAATTCATTGGTGTTGGGATTTAACGGCACATCACCAAGATTACGGCTAGATGTATATTGCACCCAAACTTTAATACATTACAATGTTGTTAGTCAGAATTCTACATATTTTCAAGTTCATTAAAAAAAAAAAAAAAAGGCATAGTTGTCTTCAGTGTTATTACACATTACCTCGTTTAGTTTATGGATAACAAAGAAGGACCTCCTTTCAACTGATCTTGAGACCATTTCATTTTATTTGTAACTGATTCTCCTGACAAGATTGTTAAAGTATTTCTTTCTCTGGGTTTATCATTTGCCCATCTTCCTGTTCCTATTTCGTTCTACATGAGGGTGTAACTTGTAGATCTATTGCTCTTCGAAAAGAAAAGGTGATTTTACATGGCAATGTGTAAAAGATTAATTTTTGAAATAGTTTGACTTTACCTGGGTGAATTAGACTTTGATGTGTAGAATCAGGTGGATTCTAATACATTTTGATGTTAGATTTATACCAGCCCCATGAAAAGTGAAAAGTAAAACAGACTTTACTATATTATTATAGGCAACATTTATTTAGGTGCGCTACACATAAATAAATAAAAATCCTAGATTTTTACTGAGTTTTGTGCACATTTTTATTTTTTTAAAACACATTTTAGTACTGGCATGTACCGGCATTATAAGCTTTCATGTCCAAATTCTATTTTAGGGAAAAGAAAAAAACAAAAAACAAAAACAAAACAAAAAATGTGTTAAGGAATTAAAAAATAATAATAATAAAAAAATTATACTTTGTATGATACCACGTCACATGTAACACTTACAATGTAATTTAACATGTATACAGTTTACCATAGAAGTTGACCCGCCAAGACACACGATTAAAAAAAAAATGAGAAAGTTCAAAACACAGTACACATTAATAGTTAAACCCACAATATTACTTAGACACAAAGACATTCCCAAAGCCTTGCCCAAGGAAAGGAAATACATGTACCAGTAATAAAAATTAAGGTTAAGATTTCAGCACAATGCATTGCACCTAAATAAATGAAAACTCGTATATTTATACTTATTGAGGGACAAATACTTTTTTCATGTAGATTTAGATTCATTACATTTAAAACTCGATATGTATGAGAGAGCATTATCTGGTGGATTGTTACATTGGGAGAGTGCGGGGAACAAATGAAAGATAAGAGGCCAATGCTAAAGTTTCTAGATTCAGTTTTCAACAAGAGTACTTTTATAAAACTTTGCACCTGAATAATGATAAAAATGCCTTTTTATAGCGGCAAGGAGACCTGAATAACCACTTCCTTTATTATACATAACACGATTGAATAAATGTAACAAAAAAAATGAATACGACGATCGTGCGGATGATTTTCTCAGAAAGCTCTTCTATATTCGGAAATGACAAAATATCAATTTTTACCAAGCTTAATGGACGCCGAACGGCAGATTTGTACTTTCGCTTTCCTTACCAGGTTCATGGTCATCGTATTACAGGTGAAATATGTAACTCGTCGAATGGAATATCACAATTTACAGATGAAAAATAGCACTGTCATCTTTTTGTTCTTTCCTTTTTTTTTTTTGATCGGGCAGTTTTATCCCCTCCGCAGTTCATCTGTTGCTAACCATTACTAGATCTAGATCTAAATCTACACTATATTAGATCTAATCTAGATCTAGAGTCTAGATCTAGAGTTTAGATCTAGATCTAGATCTAATTCCACAATGACTATGAGAATGAGTTATGGTTTTCACCAGCAGCCTATCAAAAAGCTGACAGTGACAGCAAGGATCCTCTCAATTTTATTGAGACAAATGTTTAATTTAAGGAATGGAGAAGCAGAAGGAGATTACCAACTCCTGCTCATCTCCCATAGGCCTATATATATAGATCTAGCGTTGTCGTGCTCATGGTGAAAAAAATGGTCAGACCACATTCCAGTCTTGCTATTAGTGCGGCATGTCATTTTCCTGTATGAAAAGATTAAAGCGAGCAGCAGAAACCAGCATGAAGGAATCTTAAGAGCCATGACGTCACAGCATTGAATGCTTTAATAACAGTTTAAGTGGCTTTTATCCAGGCACTTGTTATATGCATGTACCTAATACATCTAGACTAAGAGAAAATTGCTACAGTGGGAACCATTTATAACAGAACTACTTGAAATGGAAAAATCACTTGTTATAGGCACATCGCCAAAACGTACTACAGTAGGAACCATTTATAACAGAACTGCTTATAATGGAAAAATCACTTGTTATAGGCACGTCACCAAAACCTGATTTCATAACTTCTTTAGCTGCTTGTGATGCAAACGTATTGTAACAGAGACAGTGGAAAGTCAAGAACTAGAAAACCAGATATTCTTACTGAGAGAGATTGTATGGCATTGCAGTTGCATTAATAACTGGTCCTGTGCGAGCACAGTGTCTTGTTTATCACTGTAATTGTATCTGATACGATAGTGAGAGAGACAAAGAGCGTACATATACACTAAAACGGCTATTGTGAAAATCCTTAATATGAAAATGCATTTTTTATGAAATAGTCTTTGGGAATGGTTATTTTGCTACGTAATTTGTCATTCTTAATATGAAATAAAACTATGGGCTTATATGAAATCTCCCTTATTGTGAAATGTTCATGCTTCCCCGATCGCACTTTTCTTTCATATTATGGCATAATCAAAATCAAGGTCGCATACCAGATCAATTTCTTCAAACAAAGAAATCGCCCATGAATGTGTCAGCAACCCACAATGTGTTGTCCTGCCCAATGTAAGCATGTAAAATCATGCCTCATCCACCCCTGTTTCATTCGTCACTCATCACTTATGGTCCCAATTGAATATGACATACTGTGTGAGGGTGTAATATGTGTGTGTGTGAGGTTACTAACTGCGATTCAAAGCTAAAGACAGAAAACCAAGGCATCAGAGGATGGATTGACCTTTGTCTTTTCAATCATGTAACAATTGCAGGCATTCGGTCAGCCAAACCAAAGTATTGAGAACTTGATAATCTTTCCTCAGTTTCATACAGAAATCAAAGAGTATCTGGCCTAAAAATCTAGTTTAGATTTAGGCCCAATAATTAATGATGAATTCATTGAAACCAAACATGTCAAAAAATATAAAAACAACAGATTTATTTCTGGAGTTCAAAATGATACTGATTCGGGAAGTTCAAGAAATTTTATTGAAAAAGTCAGAAATCTGTATGATGTTCTGTAATCAACTTCGTCTACAGTCTTGAAGAACAGAGCTGAAGTGGCCAACTCTTAATATACATAATAGTATGCCTGTGAATGAGACTGCACCCAAGGGTTGGATTTCCAGTTTCAAAATAGCTATTGGGCTAGTGTGAATAGTGACAGTATGAAATGTTTTCCATTTCTGGCAAATTTCGTATTAACTGTATTAGAGTGTACAGAGACTGGCCAAATTGGAGGAGAGTGGATGAATGATTTTTATGAGTAATATGAATCTAGCATTGATCATTTTTTGGGGGGAAGGGGGATCCTGGAAGTCATTTTGGAAAGGGGGGGGTGAAGGGGGGAGATGATTTTAATAATTGCGATCGATTTTGGCGTGCTCAAATTAGAGGATAACAATCGAAAAAAATTTGAAATCACCCATGGTTGCCATGGCAACGGCCACCATCTTCGATTTTGTTACCCGATATTGCATAACTTTACTTCAATAGGTTCTATTACTTTCCAATCAACCGATTTGCTTGTAATTTTGCGTATACAATTTTCCATTCAATGTTTCAATTTTGTTAGGCCAGATTTTTGATTAAGAGGTTAGTTTTTTTCCTACAATTTTTTAAAATTGGTATGTAAAAAGGTTGCAGATTTTTTGAAAATTTGACCCAAAATTTCAAATTTATCAAAAACTTAAAACAATATAAAAAAATCCCTCCTGACAAAATTTACATATATTGTTTTGTTCTGTATTCATGTGAAATGTCATGATAATTGGTCCAGAAGTAAGAAAGAAGATAGCACATTTATGCTGAAAAACGTCATTTTGAGAAAAACGCAATTAAAATATTTTCAACAAGAAAAATACTCAAAAGAAGCCTTTATAACAGGCTTTCAAACTAAAAATATAATTGTTTCACATTCAACAGTTCTCTCAGTGATTCCGATGCGATACGATATCTGAGATTTCGGTCCCTTTTGGTGTGCCTCACAAGGCTGTGCCATATCGGGATATATCTGTATCTTGCATTTTGCATGTTAGACTTGGCTTTTGTGATTCCTGTGACTTATTTTGCCTTTTACTGGGCATCTGCTCATATTTTTTTATCCCTTTTAGCTGCCTTACCCCTAACCCTAATAGCCTGCTGTGGAGCAGTTTCAGGGTCCTGGGAAGCCTATATATGGCAGCCACATCTTCTTTGGTCAGAAATAAAAGTGTCTTGACCCTTGATGTGATAGACAGTGCACAACTGTGCTCTGAAACAGCAGAAATGGGCCAAATTATGCTCACATTAGGCCGTGGGAACTTTATTTTAGAGATTCTGGTGAAAATTTTCACTGATTTTCAGTGTGATCAGCCAGTGTCCATTTCAGGCATTGGAGCTCCTGATACTGGTGGTGGAGATCATAATCAAGTCTTTTCTGCACCATTTGCCCTTACAAAGTGAAAGATTGTCGATCTATCATTGAATACCGACTGAGCCAAGAACTGCATGTCAGAGGTATTGATCAACCATTGAAAGACCACCTTTTCAAAGCATTAGAATGGACATATCAGCTTGCTTATACCATTTTTATATTCGTAAAAGGCATAACTTTCAAGAGTAAACAAAAGCCCCAAAACAATTTTTTTTTAAGCAAAAATGCAGTTTCAGGATCTGTTGCCCCCCCCCCCCCCCCTTTTAAGTGGGTTTAGGCTAGGTTACTCTCACCAGTATGCAGTGACCTTAAAAAAATTGTGCGAGAGGCCAGTTTATCTTTTCAGTCACTGCAATTGCGTCTTAGTTTGCCACAGTCAACAATCACATGCTCTACCTCATGTCTATGTATTTTTTTTTTTTATGTACTTGGCAAAGGCCAAAATGGTTCATTGCTTTGCTAACAATCATACAAGGCTTATTATGACTGATATTAATAGTCATATTTCATGTAACATTCTCAATATATGTTGCATTATCATTATATTATGCTGAAACCCATTAAAAAATGTAAATGTTCATCATTAAAGACAATCTACTGTCATCCATCATTCCCTTAGTTTGCTGTACATCGGTTACAGCAGAGATCAATTGTAACAGAACTCAGTGCTAGTCCCAGTAATTCTGTTATATCAGGTTTCCATTGAACAAGGTCTTGCACAGTCAAATCATCCTCTGATTTTCTTTCATTATGACCTGAAGAAGTCTATCTAAATGGGGCGTGATAGTGGTCCAGATGATGTGTTTAAATTAATGGGAAAAGAGTTCAAAATAGATCAGTGTGAAATTTAAATGATCAGATTAATTGAAATTATCCAGTTCAATCTATACAGACTCGCTGACTCCATACTACATGTATTTACCACTGATGTTAGATGTTTCTGTTTCAGCCAATAGTTGATTTCATGCCCATGAACATAAAAGTAATGTTGTGTGTTTGTCACATTGTGTATGCACAATTTTCTGCATCATTCCTTGCTATGATAGCACTGTTTGATACAGCACATCAATTCATAGATGATACATATATGTCAGCCACCATTCAGCTTTACATAGATGATGCATTTTGTAGTATTTGCAGCATACACAAATTACTTAGTACATGTATGTATTATAAGGTCATACTGCTTTAGCTTAGGATGTAGTCAAGTGGCCCTCTGAACATCATCCTTTCTGAGCATGATCTGGACACTGTTAAAACTGAAGTGGAATAAAAACTATTGATCTAGTCCAAGGAGGTTTATCTGATTATCAAGTGATCTGCAGTTTTCAGTGACAAGGGTCTATATCGTATACATCTTCATTTCTTTCCAGTTTTTCTCAAATCTTGCAATACCAGACCATGAGGCAGATGCTTTCAATCCTCCCCTGTCTGCAGAGGAGATCAGCCACTTCAACTGGGCAGACTGGGGGATTCACATAACTTTGGGTGGACTCTGTCGATGGGATGCTGTCTACTTTACCCACATCATGCAGTATGGATATACCTTTGAACATTGTGCTGCTTTTTTCCCAATGTACCCTCTAATAGGCTCCATTCTTGCAAAATTGATGGTACAGTGTGGTGTTTTACACTTCAGCTCTTGCATTTTACTAATGTCAGTGACCATCAACTTAACTCTCTTTGTGCTGACAGCTCTGTCATTCTACAGACAGAGCAAAATTGTCACAGGGAATCAACAGGTGGCGCTTTATGCAGCTTTATTATTTTGTATCAACCCAGCGAGTATCTTCATGACTGCGCCATATTCAGAGATCACCTACATGTACCTTCTTACACAAGCATTACTCAAGCTTCATCAAGGGCACAAATGGGCCGCCTGCTTTACACTGGGACTTAGTGCCTTTACAAGATCAAATGGACTGGTGGGAGCTGGATTCTTTCTCCATGCAGTTGCTTGTTCATTTTTTTCTGAGTTTTCAGCAGTATACAAACTACAGAAAGCCAGTGTTTTCAACTGCCTAAAGCAAAACATTGGTTTATCAGTTAGAATAGTGGTGATAACTTTGATTGGCCTAATGCTGATAATTGCTCCCTTCTTGCTGTATCAGTATTATATTTATATGGAATTCTGTTTACCAGCAGCCACAAGCCAGTTTGTGCCAGATCATCTTATCAGCTACGGGAGATTACAGGGATACCATTTGTTGGGTGATCCTCCCTCTGCTTGGTGCAATAGCACCATCCCAGTATCATACTCTTACATGCAGTCACATTACTGGGATGTGGGATTCTTGTCCTATTATCAATTCAAACAAATCCCAAACTTTCTCCTGGCCTTGCCAGTCATTGTTCTTGGGCTTCAGTCTTGTCATTATTTTTTTAGACTCAATCCATGGGCATTTTACACCCTAGGATTATTTCCTGAATCAGTCCCCCATGGAGTCTTTAGGAAGAAGAATGATGATGCGGATGATGACAGTAAAGAGATGTCTATAGGTCATACATCATCATCAGAGAAAAGAGCTCGAAGATCAATATCAGTATCTCAGATTGATGGATTTGTGGTCTATGTTTATCATTTGGCTTTTCTGATCATTTTTGGATGCTTCTTTATACATATTCAGGTGAGTTATGCTTGAAATAACAAAGTGTAGTTGTCTGCATATCAGTCCTTCAAAACCTAATTGTCTTATGCCTCTACCATTGTTTTCAGAAAATTTCAGTGGCCTGTAGTTCAGACACTTTTCTGTGAAAATCTACCTGATCATAATACTGATGTGATGGTGCACTTGTTCACTTTTCATAAATTTGGCACTTGAGACAATTTGACTTTCAGAATCTTACTCAAATTTTATCAGAACAAGAGCAGCTGCGCTTAGTACACATAGGTTTGCAAGAGCTGATATATAGCCTATGTCTTTTTTTTAATAAAATGTTTACCTCACAACCTTTCTTTCTTTCTTTGCCCTAGTTTGTAGCTGATGTTTTACTCACATTGACTAAGATATCAGTAATAAAGTGCAATAATAGAAAGAAAAAAAAAAAGACATTCTGCTGTAGTTTGTGTGCATATGAAATAGTGAAAAAATATACCATGCAAAACTGTCTGATGGTGACTGAGAGATTGACATATGTAGGCAACATGCATTTTAAGATGAGGCATCCAGCTCAATGTTGCACATGTTTATATAGAAATTACACATGCAGTGAATATTGCTAAAGAATTGGTGAAGGATTATCTTAACCAGATACATAGACGTAATGCAAAAAAAAGGATGAAAAACATTTCTACAGTTTTTTTTTTACTTAGCTTATTCTTTCTATTGTGCAAGCAGTTGTTACTGTTTTTCCTCTGTCTTCATTCACCCTATCTCATGCAGGTGTTGACGAGGATGGTCTTCTCCTCCAGCCCACTTATCTTTTGGTACTGTGCAGCCCATCTGCTGGATACATCTCCTTCAGCAAGTTCTACCAGTACAAGTAGAGGCAGCTGTGTCCCCCTTGCTCAGTCACAGACTTTGACAGCATCTTGTATGTCATGGTTGTCATCAGCTGCTGGGTTGCCAGCGGTTGCAGACTTGATCGCTCAGAGTTACAGTTCTAGCTCTTTCATTCTTTTCTATTTTGTGACATATTTTGTTGTGGGAACTGTCTTGTTTTCCAACTTTCTTCCATGGACCTGAACAACATATATACTACATATATATGTATGCGTACTTAAACCTGAGATTTACGAATTTGTTACTTGTGCTGTTGCCATATTTGTCATAGGTATTTGCCAATGGCAGTGTATATTTATTATTTATGTACAAACATAACATAATGAGTGAAAGGTGAATTAACTTTTAAGACTGTTTTTAAATTTTCAAGTGCTATTGTACAAGGTTGGTTCCAGTCATGAATTTAACTTGCAGCACAATATATTTTTCAGCATGAAAAGTTGTTGCAATTCTGCAGGTAATTGTTCTATCTTGTATGTGAGATTAGAATTACTGTTACTGGTGTGGTGATGGCTGGGATTTTGTATGTGAACATATGTTTGAGAAGATAATAGTTATGCCTTGTTTTTCGTTTTTTTTTTTAAGCACTGGTACAGTGTAAGTTGACAGCACATGGTGAAAAGGCAACCAAGTACCCTCTTACCCATGGATAACTTTTATCTAACACTACCATTGTTCAGCATTAATTCTCTTCAATCCCAAGTTTCGAGAAACTACATTGTTCCCCAGTATAATGTATCAAAATGACATGCACATCTCTCTAGTACTAGTAAAAGCAGAATATACTCAAGTTTATTAAAATGCCAGCTGTTTTATTTGTGGACAGTCTACAATGAGACTTTTAAATGTCCACTGAAATCTCTCTCAGTTTACAGTATTATGAGTGTCTCAGTAGCTGTGTCAACAGGAAATTTCTTTTTTAGGCAAAGAAAATTTATTCTATATCATTTGACATGTATGGTAACTTGTCTTACTGTTAGATTACTCTGCCTTTGGAAAACCCAGACATGTTTGATTAGATTTTGAGACATTTCTTTTTGAACTGGCATTTGAAAATTTCAAAATGTCGCTTGACATGAATACATGTATGTAGTATTCCAAGAGCAAATTTTATTGTAGTTTCCAGTCAGCAAATCTGAAGATGTTCATTTTACATTCTGTTTGGATGAGGGAAGTTTGGTAGCTCTGTTGACTCATGAGAAATATGCAATAATCCACATGTATGTCTTGAAACAGGAAATTATGTGATTAGGAGGCTTTCTTTAATTCTGATAGATATCACACAAGGAAGAATAGTAAAGCTTTAGAGATAGCAAGAAAAGTCTTGTAAAGTTATTCTTAGTTAATTTTCCATCCCTCTTGACACGTTGAAAAAACTTTAAATGGAAAGACCATTCATTAAGAGCTTATTGTTATTACATGTATATGTTACTTAAATACGACAGTTAAAAACACTTGTTCACCAAGCATCTGTCTGAGTTATGTTTTCAGGCTTTTCCCGTTTGTCAGTCATGTCTACAAACTTACAAA